>CAWUFW010022908.1:0-85834 GCA_963921515.1 Calotriton arnoldi
CCTTAATCACCAAACTAATCGATAATGACCATCCTCTTGCTACCAGAAACTGATCCAGCGGTAATTTCTCAATGCAAAACCTCATTTACCTCTATTTTACAGCTGAAAAGGTGTTGGGCCCTTGACACCGTGTATTACCTTCAGGAGACTTTACATAAACATGAAAAATCAAAATACAAATAATATTTAAGCCAATAAAGAAAGTTGGTGAGTATGTTAAAGGGTTTTATTTTTAGTTAAAAATTAAGGTTCTCTGACCCTTTATTCATTAGTCAAATATCAATCAGGTTACAGAATTTGGAAAACAGGAAAAATAGAATTAATACAGAACATATTATAGGTTGCATACAAAGCATTCCATAAAGGAAGGGAATGAGGCAATCAAATGTCAATCAGAATTCTTTAAAGAAAGTTCAGGAAAATATGATTCAAGAGTGAGTTTTTGCAAGGCTAATCAATAATTAATAATTATCAAAAATCTCCCATAAAGAGAAATAAATGCATAAGACAAATAAATCTTTCAAAACTAATTAATTAGTCAAAGCATAAACTTAGAGTTTTAGCATCTAAATCTAAACCTGTTCTATCCAGCTCCACTCTCTGTCCTGGTCTGTTCAATCTGAGAGAGGCTGCTTCACAAGGAGCGAGACAGCCCGCCCTTCACAAGTCCACAGAGGAATGTGATCTGCCTTGCCAAAATTATGACGTGCAAGGCTAGCCTATGCCCCCCACCTCCCTCTATCTCTCCTAGGACGCAATCTGCTCCCAGACTGCACCCGCGACGTTCGCGTACCTAACCCATATGATGTCTGATCTCATCTGCTTCTTCTCCTCTCCTCCCTCTCAGACTAAGGCCCTAAAGCTTAAGGCTTAAAACGCGAGCCAACACACCCCCTAATAGGTCATTATTTATACTCTAATTCTTGGCTGACTATACTAATAATGTTGCAGTTTTCAGTAAAGCTTGCACCGTGATTGGTTAGCATAGATGACATGAGGGTCTCACCATCCTGTTCTCATTGGCAAATCCAACCCATACCAGTTTTAACAAAGGAAGCGTTAATGCTTAATACAGTCTTATTGTTTCACCATCAATAATTATACAAATATGCAACATTAAGGCAGAAAAATGTATCAGTCCATTTCTTCCTTCCTTTCACATCGCACGCAGGAAGGATACTTTCTACAAACACTGGTACATTGGCACGATAACAAGAATGTACAGTTCAATGTGGCCTTGACTCTTTGGCTCTTTACTTGAGGCAAGCTGGTTCTGCGCATGCGTCTCTTATTTAGCACAATTCCCAGCCAGGCTGGATTCCCAGGCAGCCATTTTATGGTGGGCCCATAAACAAAATAAACACAAAAAGAGTATTAATTTATGAAAATAAAACCCATTATGTTTACCTCCCCCATACTAGTACCCTGTATTAGTTATTACCTAGCAAAAGCTATTAGTTTAAAGCAGCTTTTCTATTATTTGTGCACAACATGCAAAAATGTGCAATGTACAACATAGCATAAACATGCTCTAGTGCAAATTTTCAAAGCGCAAACAGTTAATACATACTCATAGCAACATGCTCTAATGTTTTAGATAGCTTTTCATGCAAAATGCGTTTGCCGCATGTGTAGTGTTGGTGCATGGTTGATTAATTAATACACATTATAAGAAGATGTGTTATGAACTGAATATGCATTGTCTAAATATGCAACAAAGCCAAAGTCTCTTGAGACAGGAACAGGAGTGTAGATTACAAGGAAAAGGAGCTGGGCAAAGCTAAAGAGGCCACAGTGAGCCTTCTAACGGAAACTGAAATCACAAGTTTTCTACACTGCAAAAACACATGTTAATACAGCACAAGCATTTCAGACTGAAAGCGTTTTGACCAGGCCTCATTTTATATTTCATGTGCCATGTGATTTCTCTTGCACCAAAATCTGCGTGTCAATTTAAATGCAGTCTGTCTGAAACACAAAACAGAGCAATGCTTAATTTGAGAAATCTAGCTCTATCAGTAGGCCTGACCTGCCTGAGCCACAACCAAATCAGAATGGTACTGTGCCAATGTGACTGCAGAAGGTGGAGGGAGGAAACAATTGCATCATTCTTGGGACAAAAACAATAATTCTGGAGCAAAAAAAGTTAACCAAAACGGCTTCTGGACAGTGAATATTACTATATATTACATGTCTGCTGCTCTGTACATGTCCATTCCGTTTCCGGTACATATAAAACGCAGATTTCTCTCCTTACGTTTGGGAAACATACCAGCATTAGCGACCATGCCAACATGGAAATACACAGGTCTGATAGTATGCAGGCATTGTAATGATAAGAAAGAAGATCTTATACATCTGATTTGTATCTGCCCAGGATTGCAAAGGCTCAGGCGACAATATTTAAAACGTTGTTTTAATGACAGAAATATACGTACATGCAGGGACGCTATCATAGCATGTTTCAGTCCCGGAGACCCTCAGCTAAATTGCAAATTCGTTAAATTTTTAGACATAGCCTGTCGTGAACAGCCCAAAGAACTTTTTACTTGCTAACGAAAGCATGCACAAATTATGCAATCAGCTCAGTGATGGTGTCTAATCTCCACGCTTTTAGTTGGAAATTGACAAAAGATCGCAAAAACGAACACCATTGTTGGTTGTCTACCTCAAACTTTAAACTGTTGTTCTATAGTCGATATTCATCTTTACTTTCAGAAATGTTTTTTTAAATCTGTGCTTTCCCTCACATTTTAATCCGCTGTCGGAGAAATGTGTTTTATGTATTTTATCTGCACCGTTGAATGCACAGATCAATAATCAAAGATGATTGCTCGATGGGACAACATACCTTTTAGATTTCTTTTAGAAGATGTTTAGTAAATATAATGTGCTTTGTAAACGTTGTTATGGGTTTAATTAACTAAAACAATAAACTTGACTTGACTTGACATACTACCTGTGCATAGAGAGCAGTTCAGACTGTGTTCAAGATTACCTAGGTTACGTATTCCTGGTGGTATACCACTTGCAGTGCCATGTCGATTATGAACAGTTATTGTGCCAGTGAGAAAGCACTTTTCTTTTACTAACTAAAATACGGGGTGGGCAGTGGTTGATTATTTTTTAATAAGTATTATATTGAGTTCCAAGTCTCTAACCCCACACCACCTCCTAAAGCAATCCTTGAATGACTCAACTTCGCTACCCTGACTGTCAAATGCTAAAGGGGTTTACTTGGTGCTCAGTCCTTGGTGCAGTAGTAGGGTTATGCTCCAACACACCACTGGTAAATGGTTTTGATTGATCCAACCTTGCACTACTAACCCCTTACTGCAGCAGGACTCCTGAAAAAGTTCCCCCGGTGTTGCAGAAATGGCATGCATGAACCATGACATGCGACTATGACCTCTGTTGACCCATGAATGTAGCAGTCTGTCAAAGTAAGAATCGCAGAGTCTTCCTCACAGAGAAGATGAAATTTCGCCCATTCAGGCCTATAGATTGTTCTTCCATTTTGAGGATGCTCTTAAGGCTGTCGGCTTTGACGTTAGCCTGCAACCAGCTTTATGCTGAGGATCTTCAAGTAAATCCCTGCCTTGAAAGGGGTTGGTGCATTGTCAGATCCCTCTGGATTCCATGAGCAAATAGCATTTTGTCAGATTTTGGTATCATAGGTTCTGACGAAATGTAGTTGATCTCTTCTGCCTTTTATCTGACGAACTCTACTGCCATGATGAGCAGATGTGTTTTAGGACATTTAACATTTTGGGGCCCACCTATATTTTTGCACCCTCCGTCCGAGCCTCTCTGCTCAAGATTTGGCAAAACCACAGTTAGTGTAATGGATATTTGTTTCTGAACATTTGGTGCCAGTTTATCAACGGGGCCAAAATCACGAGCCCGGCAACAATTACCTTTCCAATGGAAGGCACATTTCAATTTTATACCTGTGTATGACAAAATATCTGTGACTTCAATATTGTATTTCTCCTCTACCAGTAGTTACATCAATCTATAAAATCCTCAAACGTCGAAATAATGCCCTCAAAATGTTCAGAATTGAAAGACAAGTGAAAGTCCTTGAATGTCTGCACCAAGAAGCAGGCTCCTATCAGGCAAATAAGGGTTTTTTCATCCCCTTTGGATGTGCCCTCATGTCCTTTCTGCTACTAGAACACTCATCATGTCACTGTGTGGGCAGGCTATTGTTAGACCTTTTACACCACAAGGTCTGAAGACTTTTACGAATGGCCTGAACAAAAATTGTGGCTGAATAAGACATACTTTAACACTTAGTTAGCTTTTGGACCATCACAGAATTCTTGAAAGTTCACTGATTCGTCACACTTCCTTTAGGAATCTATACATTTTATTGCTAAAATTACATCAGTGATGCTGACATGGATGTCACAAAATTTAGAAAAGCACGCAAAAGAATGTGGCCTCTGTGTGAAATTTGTGCCATTGTGATTTGATATTTGTGTTTAAGGTATCCCAAAAAATAACGTGGTGATTTCATAAACACCCTTCCAAAAGCACAGCTCTCTATAACTTTTGAACCCCTTAGTAAATTGGTGTTAACAGTTAAAAACTTGGGGGCATATTATCAAGAACGGCGTTAAAAATTATCGCCGGTTTAGCAGCAGAAAACTGCCCCTAAAGCGGCGATAATGCGCTTGATAATATGCCCTTGAGAATTCCAATAGAAGTCCATGTTCTGGTGTGAACATGGGCTTCTATTGAAATTCTCCAGAACATATTATCAAGCCCATTATCGCCGCTTTAGCGGCAGTTTTCTGCCGCTAAACCGGCGATAATTTTGACGCCGTTCTTGATAATATGCCCCCTGCTTTTATGAAAAACATGGATATGTGTAGTTGATTTACAAAATGTGTTTAAAAGTACTATTTTTTCACAGTATGTAGTGATGTCATCCATCATCCCTGTTATTATCCATGAGGTCATGAGCAGTGCATGATGGCAGGGATAGGAGTTACAGTTGTGCAGCTTACCATAACTTGCAAATTCCTTGGTTTTTAGGCTTTTCATTCCAATCGAATCACCATTTTAACAGTTGTTAATATCCAATGAGCGAAAACAACTGTAACTTCAATTTTAAAAAGCACATTCACTGAAAAAACACACATGTTAATGAACTTCTTTGGTACTTGGCCAATGCAAGATTCCTCTTCTACCCTTTCGCTATCCTTCTCAATCCAAATAACTGACTTACATATCCACCACTCAAATTACTTTCATATTTTCACTATACTAATTCATCACTAATCCTTTAAGGGTTCTGAAGTAGCGTGCTACTCACCAAAAAAGCGCTTCAACACCCCATCATGGGTAGCAAGCACTATATAAATGCAAACCTTTTTCCCTCTTCTATCCCTCCACTATCCTTCTCAATACGAATAACTGACTTACATATCCACCACTCAAATTACTTTCATATTTTCACTATACTAATTCACTACTAATCCTTTATGGGTTCCGGAGTAGTGTGCTACTCGCCTAAAAAGCACTTAGACGCCTCGTCAGTGGCAGTAAGCGCTATATAAATGCAATTACAATACAATACAATACAATACAAGAAGCACCAACACACATCATCAGCCGTTTGGAAACAGCTCAGGCCACAAGACATGCCTTTCTGCCATTCCCTGCTCCTATGTCCTCTCAGCTGGTATGCCTGAAGTCCTAGCACAATGCAAGCAGTGATTCACACCACTGGACACAGGGTATGGCCTTCAGATACGTCATGGAACCTGTTACTGTGGTCCTCCTGAGGCATGCCACCATGTAATGCAAGACTACTCTACATGGCTTTTGCCAGTGGGCATCGGCCACTAGGCGCACAATGAGCTATTCAGGTATATCCTACAGCCAACTCCATTGTGCCTTGAACTTGTCGTACTTGTGGTGCAGGGTCGGACTTGCCATTTTGCCACTGTGGGATTTGCCCCGTAGGCTACAGGTTGGGGGGGTTTCTTTCAGAGTAGGATGGGCTGCCTTGATTCAACCACACTGCAGGGCCCCATTCTAGTTGTGGGACATATTTGGCAGGGCAGATTTTAGTTTCCATTCTGGCCTGTTCGAGTACGACCATGCCTAGTTCTCTGTAGGTGCACAGTATGGTCTGCGGCTATGCTTCCTGCCCCTCCATGGTGTTCCAGAACGCCTGATTACATCTTACCAACGTGCACTGAGGGCTCTCACTGCAGGCGTGGCACACCGTGGTCTTCAGCCTCATCCTGCACTCATTGTCCTTGATACAAATAAAATACAGAGAAAATGTAAGAGGTAGAAAGAGCTCTATTTTTAAACAAGACTGTTCGACACCAAGAAGAGCCTTTTTTATTAATTTTTTTTTATATCAACAATTAGGAATTAAATAATTACTAGAGGCAGGTCTTCAAACGATCATCCTCGAGATGTGTTTTTTTATTTTCCTCACCACATCACTAATTTGAACTTCAAGCGGCATAGTGCCAGTACTGATTCTGCTGCTGCCAATATTTTGCCTTGGCACAGGCCCCTTTTTCATCTCCCTCAGAAACAGCTTCTTAGCGTTTCATGATTTTTGTTCTCCGACTGATGTGGGTGCTGTGCTGTACAACTCTACTCTTACAAGAGGCTGCCGATGGATAGATACTAGGGGGCAGATTTATCAAAATGTCATGCAACGCAGTGCACTAAGACACCTTGCTGCGCTGCGCTGCGTTGCGTGAGAGGGCAGGAATGCACCATATTTAACAATATATGGTGCATTCCTGTCCTCTCCTTGCGCTGACGCACAATGTGCTGCCTAGAGCCAACGCAGGCAGGATTGTTTTTGTGCAGGAAGGAATACCGTCCTGCACATAAATAATCCTCTGAGGCTCTTTCCTCTTTCTATGGGTGCTGCAGAATGCAAAACACATAGGGACAGGGAAAAACGAGGAGAAATAAACATATTTCTCCTCATTACACCTCCCATGAGAAGGCGTAGCATTTTGACTCATTCCCAGGTCTACCACTCATGGTAAATCTGGGAATTCGCCGGAATCCATGGGTGGTTGCACGGGAACACCCACTCTGCACCTACGGCATCCCTTCCAAGGGCAGAGTAACGCAAGGCAGCGATTTGCTCTGCCTTGTGTTACTCCAGATTTACCAAGCCATGCAGGGCCATGCAAGGTGGCCTTGTGTGGCTTGGTAAATCTCACTCTAGGTTTTGCGGCGCTCTGCGTCAAGGGCGACACAAAACCTTTTACAAATCTGCCCCTAGGTTTTCATATCTTGATGCGTCTTCACGGAGACCGAACTTTACCTGGTAGGTATTTAGTTATTTTTCTCCCCGTATTACTGTAAACAATTGCAAGACAGCAGACTGATTGAGACTTTGGAGCTGGATCTTTTTTTCCAGTGATGTTAACCTAGTCATAATCTCTACTTGCTGTTGAGAAGGTCCCCAAATTTTTCTTCCTCGGCTTGCTGTTGATAAGGGCCAGTAAGCTTTTCCCGTGGTAGTAGATGTTGATTCTTATTGGAGACAACCATGTTCATTTTCATGACATACAGTTATCATTAACAGAGATGAAGCAGCACTTTCCTCTCCTGAAGAAATACTTGTAGATCCTCAAATAAGTCAATACAAACTATGCACCATATTTCTCGAAACAGCACAAAAGCGTTTAAAACAGTGAAAAGGCCTTCTTTTCAAGGATATGTGTCACATACCATTCGGAGGGCATGAGGCAAGCAGGGGCAACTAGGCCTCAACCATGGGGTTGAGGCTGTTTGATTCTAATGCCCCAGGATCGGGTCCATTTACGATGGCTTTCAAAACTGGGCCAAGTACAACCCCTTCAGCTCTCGACTCTCGGTGATAGCTATGCCAAGCATTCACCGGCTTCTGAGGCAGGTAGTGTCGGGGTGCACTAGCTCAGCACTCAACCAGCAAATTTCCATATAATAACTGTTTGTCCAACCCAATTCTTGACTTTCAAGAAGAAAAGTAATTTTAATGCACATAAGAAGTTAATACTACAGAAACATATGCACACAATGCAATGCAGTTTAATGTCCTGGTGCTTTGAGTGGGTTAACACCTCCTCCTGCTACTGACTCCAGTTTTTCTCCCTTATGGTCGAAGTGGTTACCACACTGGGTCAGGTCCTTAGCATGATTAGGCTTAGGTGCAGATTACCTTCTTGCTTGGTTCTCACCCACGAATTTCGCACAGTCAGTAATGGGAATCGGCACTTCTGGGGCAGTCACTTGGCTCCTCTGGTGCTCGCTCTCTCACCCACTTCTTTGCTCAGCATGAGCCTCCAGTCATCCACAGACTCTTCAGAGGGTGCCTAAGGCGATGTGGCTGCAGTCAGGGACGGCTGCATAGGGGAAAGCTGGACCCACTTTACTTCATTGCAGGGCCGCTTGTGCTGTTTGGGCCGGGATCCATGTGACCTAGCATGGCTGGACTCAAACTGAGGTAGATAATTCGCACAGGCCTCACAAGTCTGGTGTGGGAACGTGCCTTCAGGCACACTGATGTCTTGGGTACACAACAGCTTTGGGTTACATGGCTGGCCTCAGTTGTATGGGGCCATGTTGTTGATTCATGATTCGGATGCTACAGCTCAGGATATACCGCAATCATCTTAGCTTGGGCACTGTGGTTCAGGTCACGCTGCAGACTTCAACACTTCAGGTGCAATGGCACAGATCACCTGCACCTCTGAGATCAGGGAGCAGTGACTCAGGTGATGATGCACTTCTAAGATCGGGCACAACTGCTCACAGTATTCATGATTCCTATCAGGAATCGGACAGGAGAATTTGGGGCCCTTAAACACTAGGGCACACAGATCGCTTTCCACAATGCTCCTGTTCTACAGAACCACCACTCCTCCCTCCTTCAGGACAGTAAATGCTCTTGCAGGGATGGCAGGCTCCTCCCTTATTCCATCAGGTAATCTGACTTCTATGTACTTCAGTACAGGTAATCAGCTCTTGCAGCAAGGGATGGACTCTGGTGATATCTGCCTACCCCTGGGAAGCTGGCTGTCAGGGAGACACCAGTTCTATTTGCACACACGTTCTCTGAGTACTATGTGGAGCACTACTCCCTTGGTAATAGAGAACCTGGAGCTGTAACAACAAGTGGGCCCCACTTTTATATAACCAAAGCAGACAGGAGATGTAGATCCACTGTCTGCACTTTCAGAACCAGTTTCAAATGTCCTCTTCAGGCTGCTCTCCAGACACAGCCTTTGTGGAGAGTGATGTTCCTCACAGCAAGGTAGTCTCTCGCCTGGAGCACCCATAACAGAGGCACAAAGAGGTGTGAGCTTTCTGCACCTAGCTGTCATCGGTCACACTTAAGAGTGATCATAGAAAAGACAAAAGTCTGACCTCACCTAAGGGGCTCCTTGAACAACAGAGACTGCAGTCCCACACTTAACCCCCACCATGCCAAAAGGCAGGGCTATGAGAAGACTAATAGCTCCTCCCAGCAAAAGGCTAATCGAATTTCTAAAGAGACTTTGTCTCCTCTTCCGCTCTTTATTGTTGAGGTCTCCTCCATACATAAATATCAGCAATATACTCCTACCATCAGGGAGAATACCCTCACCTTCATCTTGTGCTTTGTGCCAGTCTGGGCATATCCAAGATGGATCCCATGGGTCTCACTGCACAATATGCATTTACCACTCAGGCTACACACACAAACACACACAACATACATTTGCGAGGTTAGCTCCGGGTTAGCTCATCGACTTTACATCAGTAGCCTCCACTCCAGTGACAGGGCTGGCTACAACTATGGACTCACAGAAGTTGGTGTGTTGTCACCACCTCTAAACCCATGCCAGGGACAGTAGTCCACTATTAGTGCAATGAGGGAACACTTGATGAGCCCCTCCAGGTCACAGAACAGGCCCAGGATCTCGCTAATGTCAAGGAACAGTCTCACACCTCTACACGCACCCTAGATTATTGTGTGAGTAGGGCCAAAATACCCCCCCAAAAAATAGAATAACCGATACATGTAATTGGGCATTTAGGGCAGAGGAACATTCCCATCACTACAATGTACTTTCCTGAATAGGTAATGGAATCTGCGGAGGAAGAGCACAGTCGGACACAGACTTTCCATTTTAAATTACCTTTAGGTATGCAGCATCTATTCATGTTTAAATGATACTGCAAGTTTCACTCTATTCACTTATCAAAAAAATCCCTTATGGTCGAAAGAAAAGTCAGCTCATTTGTAAGAGACACCTAAAAGAAGTAACATATTAGTTTATTTTCTCGATATCCACTATTCCAATTGAACAACATAAGCAATTTATACACAAAAATCAGGGATGCCTTGTAAAGCTTGAAGTGGAAATGTAGTATCTTGCCTGCAGTCTTCCTAGTTTATCTTGCTGATATTGCTAATTAAAATATATACAATTTACAAATTGGACCTGTGGTAAGGGCCACAAAAAAACTGAAATTCCAAATATGCAATGGCCATGTGTTATATTGAACATCATAATGACAGATTTGATTTCTGGTTTCATGGTATTGAACAAGTAAAAAAGTAAAATCAGAGGTGGAGACAGAGAATTAGATCTTAGGCCAGCAGAAGAAAAAGGCAATTTATGAATGATAGATAATTGGCATAATAAAAATAATACATTTCATTACTTTTATGACTCAAGCCATAACCAACAATAACCAATAACAACTGGATAAACCAATATCTTTGGGTATCTGGAGCAGCGTGCTGCCTGGCGTGAAGCACTTCAATGCTTTGTCAGAGTTAGTGAGCACTATATAAATCCAATTACAATACAATAAAATACATATATTGTCAAAACAATACCCTTTTTTGCATAAAATATTTGGCACTCTATGCCTGAAAGGGTATTGTTTTGAATTATAATGGGTGATTCCTTGTGTCTTGTGTGTGTACTGTGGTGTATTATATGGTATGGTTGTGCGACCTTACTGTGTAATACACTCGCAAAGCCATCTTGGGTCCAGTTAGGCTCATTTATAAAACCTCTAGCTCAACACTGGGTAGCTGTGGCTTCGAGCAGTAAGGCTTAAACAAAGGAACTAGTATAAAGCATTTAGAAGCACCAAACAATAGAATAAGAAAGTCACACAACATGAAAGAAATCCGACACCAATTTATAAAAATAGACTATATTTTTATGAATTTTTGGACACCAGGATGAGCAAAATCCACAAAAGGGTTCTGGAGATATAGATGTTTTAGTAAAAAGTAAATCTCAGCTTTTTAGTCCAAAGCGCTAACAAGCATTGGTAACCGTAAATTTGGAATATTTTGAAAAAGTTTGAAAGAGTTGTGTTTGGCTACTCTGGCCCAAGTTGGGCAACCAATTCCGACAGGGTGAAGGTCAGGGGGGCCAACAAGGAGTATCTGAACCATTACCTGGTCACCAAGGCAGTCTCAATTCCAGTTCCACACTTTACATCAAGACCGCCATAGACTTCAATGAAGAAGTCCTGATGCTGGGGATACTAGATGCGGAAGATTGTTAATGATACTCTGGGTGTCGTGCTGTCGACAGGGGTGTCCTTGAGGTTATTTCTCGGTCCACTGGTAAGGTGGGGAGACCTTGGATACAGGGGTTGACGTCCCTCAAAGTCTTCTTTGAGCCAGTAGAAGGCCACCGGCGGCTGGGATACCGATCTCCGTACACAGCGGGTCCAGCGGTTTCCTTTGGTGAAGGCTGATGTCCTTCTTTAGGGGCCAATCTGGACTCAGACAACACTCCCAGGTCCAGCAGACTTGGGTGCACCCTTTGGCCATTGAGGATCGATCTCTAGGGTTGCCTGCCAGCCTTCAGAGGCAGTTTGAAGAATGTGGCTATGACTTGCTTGAGTGGGTTACTACAGCTTTGATGGCCGGGTGCTGGTTAAGCTGACAGACCCTTGGGGTTACTTCTTTGGTCTGGGGCTCAAGAGTGTCTTTTCCATGAACCACGTGCCACAAGCAGAGATCTCTCTTTGCACCTGCCACACCTGGGGCTACCAGTCTCTCTTGCCAGGTCCACGGGTCAGCAGGGAAGTCCTTCTCTGATCCTTTCTCCTGTTCCATTGTGATCCGAGGTACAGGGTGCCAGGGTTGCCATATTTATGCCCTGAAAGTGCCCTGGGGGGATGATGCGGTCACTAGCCAATGGGCCATCAGGATCCCTCCCGCCCTGTGACGACTTCTGGCTATGTGTGGCACCTAGCAATGCCAAGGTGCACTATCCTGCCCACTCATAAGATGTCTGAACCCTACCTGGGATGGTAGGAGTTTGGAGGCCCACCATAGAGGTGTAGCTACCTGTGGACTACACGCCCATGGGAAAACCGGTTTGGCAACTGGTATCCCCTCTCTGTTCCCGGTGCCAGCCTGTCTACCTGAACAAAGAGGCAGCCCTCCATGAGTGTGATCACCATTTGCCCACCAAAGGCAGCTTCCCCTTGGAAGCTAACCTTTTGGGATAACACCCTGGTCTCTATTGTTCCTGAACCTGGGAGTCGTTCACATAACTAGGCAGGAAGGTAGAAGGCTGTCTTGTGGCCAGTCACTGTGCGAAGCCACTGGACAAACTGGGCAACTGAATGGCAACTTTCTAAAAGGTGCCTTTCCTTAAAAGTGACATTAAATTACACTCGGGCATCAAGACGAGTTTAATTTGATACCATGAAGTACCCATCTTGTAGTCCCATTCAGAAGTTAGCCAGACTTAGAGGTCAGCCAGTAACTCTTTATTAGCCAGTGGGGCTACTAACCTTTCTCCAGCAAAAACAACAGTTTGAAAGTTTTGCTGTTAGGACATACTAAAAGTATGTCTTGCTTGATAATATATAGCTCCATGCCTTAGGGCGCAATAGGCCTTCCTTAGTGGAGACTTCTTATATATATTGTTAAGGGAAGTGAGGAATTTGCCATAGGTTTAAATGGCAAAGTCAAACTAGCACTTTTAAAACTGCCCTTCCAGGCTGCAGTGGCAGGCTCAGAGCCATTTTGTACTTTGTGACACGCAGGGTGGCACAATCAGTGCTTCGGCCCTGGGTGGACACTCTAACTTACAGGCCCTGGGTACCCTTGGCACCATATACTGGGGACTTATAAGTAAAGCAGCTATGCCAATTGGGGGTAGCAAATTCAACATACATTTTGTGAAGGGTGAGAACACTTGCACTGAGGTCTGTTTAGCAGGCCTCAGTGCACTCTTGAAGTCTAAAAACTAACCCTGGGTGGAGTTCGCGGAGTTGCACTACGCGAACTGCAAAAAAAACTCCGCAGAGCTACGTGAGTGGCGGAGTACAATAGAAAAATGCCGTTCGCGGTGATTGCACAGTGCCGGATGCTTATCCGCACTGTGCAATCATTGCGAACGGCACCTTGCACAGTGCAAGCGGTCCCTGCTTTCCTTTTCTGCCGCTCGAGTAGATTTTTACTTGAGCGGCAGCTTTCTGAACGCGAACGGGCAGTTTCTCAACGCGAGCTGTCGCGAGCATACGCGACCACTCGCAATGAGAAACTTGACCACCCCGCGCTGAGAAATCTCTCCGGGATGTTGATTTTCCACGCTCGCGCTCGCCAACTTGATGTGGACTATCGCGAACGAGGAAAAATCTCGCCGGGAGGTTGATTTTCCTCGCTCGCGGTCACCAACTTGACGTTGACGAACGCGAGCGAGCAAAAAAACTCCGCTACGCAACGCGAAGCAGAGTTTTTCGGATCTCCGCGATCTCCGCGTAACGCGGAGTGCAGGAAACTCCGCAAACTCCGCGAGTGGAGCGGAGTTCACCGCCCAGGGTTACTAAAAACCAGCAGCATCAGTCCAAAACTTTGAGGGTGATCATGCAAAAAGAGGAATTTCCTTACATCTGGACAAGGCTATACCTCTCTGAAGAGCTCAAGAGTGAAACAGGTGTGTCAGGAGTTGATTGTATTCATTCCATGTTGGATTGGATGGTATTTCACTAATCGAAAGCTGTAATACTGTGTCTGGACTGGTAAAAGGCTTTTTTCATTTTTCATCTCGGCGTGGATGGCACTGGCTAATCCTATGCTTAAAGACTTTGCTGTAAAAATGGCAAAAGGCTTTGTCACTTTCTAGCTCGCCATGGAAGGCACTGTGCTAATCCCTTAAAAACTCTTCTAGAATAACAGATATTTGAGGTGAACAAATTCAGAGTGTCAATGATGTTGTGGAGTGCTCCATGTGAAGAAGCTGTCTCTGCCTAAACTTTGGGAACTACTAAGAGTTCACTGCTTTGTTTTTTGCATAATTTAAGCTGCACTCTAAGCCTAAAGGGGTATTGTTTTGACTTATATTGGGTGATCCCTTGTGTCGGACAAGACTATACCTCACTGAAGAGCTCTATCAAGAGGTTAACACAGGTGGCAATGTTATTTGACCTGAAGGCATATGATGATTTGTAAACCAATAAAATCTGTTTATATAAAACAAACATTGAAAAAAAGAGGGAAACATGTGTCAGGGGTTACTTTTATTCATTCTAGGTTCGCTTGGATGGTATTTTACCAATCTAAAGCTGTAATATTGTGGCAGGAGTGGTAAAAGGCTTTTGTCCTTTTTCAGCTCGGCGTGGATGGCACGGGCTAATTATATTCGTAAAGATTTTGCTGTAAAAATGCATAAGGCTTTATCACCTTCTAGCTCGGTGTGGATGGTGAGGGCTAATCCTATGCTTAACCCCTTCGATGCTCATGACGGAATGGTTCCGTCATGAGCATCGGTGCCCCTGTGCTCATGACGGAACCATTCCGTCATGAGGCCAGGGGCACGAAATCCCTCTGCTGCAGACAGCAGAGGGATTTCCTTCTCTCCCCCAAAGCCTCGGGAGCTGGGGAAGAGCTTTCCCAGCTCCAGAGGCCCCCTCCCTGGTTTCTGTGCAATGAGGATTAGCGCGCACGTCGCGCTGTCCTCATTGCACAGAACCGAGCTGAAATGAGCCTTTAGGCTCATTTCAGTTTCACTTTCTATGTGCTCAGGGGGCTAACTCAGCCCCCGGACACGTAGAAAGACGGGAGAGATATCATTGGAAAGGGAGCATCTCCCTTTCCAATGGTACTCCTCCCCAGTGGATCCCTAGCTTAGGGATCGCCCCAGGAGGGCGATCCCCAAGCAGGGATCCACCCACTAGACACCAACGAGGGAGCGGCCCCTTGGGCAAGGGCTTTTGCTCCCCAAATAAATTTGGTGTTATTTAGTCTTTTTGCCCCCGAGGGCAAAAAGCCCACTAGACGCCAGGGACTTTTTTGGGCGCATAAGTTATTAGGGTGGGGGCTGCCCATAAAGGGCATGTCCATGACCCCACCCCCGCAAAATTTACAGCCTTTCTGCCCCCCCTGGGGGGCAGTAGCCCCCAATCTGCCCCTCCGGGGGGGCAAAAAGCCCACTATACGCCAGGGATTTTTTACTGCTAAATTGCATTAGGGTGGGGGCTGCCCAAAACGGGCATGCCGATGCCCCCACCCCCGTCCGCAAAAATGAGTCTTTCTGCCCCCCGGGGGGGGAGGGCAGAAAGCCCACTAGATACCAGGGATTTTTTTAAAAATTATAATTAGTGGTGGGGGCTGGCCAATATGGGCATGCCCATGCCCCCACCCCCCCACAAAAATGACAGCCTTCTTGGGGGCAGATGGGGGCAGTAGCCCCCAATCTGCCCCCCAGGGGGCAAAAGGCCCACTAGACACCAAGGATTTTTTGGGGCAAATCTGAATTAGGGTGGGGGCTGCCCAAAATGGGCATGCCAATGCCCCCACCCCTCCCCCATAAAAATTACAGCCTTTCTGCCCCCCCTGGGGGGCAGATGGGGCATTAGCCCCCAATATTCCCCCCGGGGGGGCAAAAAGCCCAGTAGACGCCAGGGATTTTTTTGGGCAAATTTTAATTAGGGTGGGGGCATTGGCATGCCTGTTTTGGCTGTCGCGGTTACTTGGGCCTCCCACACGAGTGAGGCACCATTTTTATCGGGAGACCTGGGGGAACGCTGGGTGGTATAAAATTTGTGTCAGCCCGGTGATGCCACAACTTTCCCACACAAAAATGTGTGAAAAAAAGTGATTTTTCCAGCTAAATTTCAGGTTTGCAGGGGATTCTGGGTAAGAAAATGTTGGGGGATCCACGCAAGCCATACCTCCCTGGACTCCCCCGGGTGTCTAGTTTTCAGAAATGTATGGGTTTGGTAGGTTTCCCTAGGTGGCCGCCGAGCACGGGGCCAAAAACCCAGGTGACCCCCCTTGCAAAACCAGGTCGTTTAGTGATAGGCAATTTTGATGTCGCCTCAATACGTTTTGGGCCCTTGCCTGTCGCGGGTACTTGGGCCTCTCACACAAATGAGGCACCATTTTTATCGGGAGACCTGGGGAACACTGGGTGGTAGGAAATTTGTGTCAGCCCGGTGATGCCACAACTTTCCCACACAAAAATGTGTGAAAAAGTGATTTTTTCAGCTAAATTTCAGGTTTGCAGGGGATTCTGGGTAAGAAAACGTTGGGGGATCCACACAAGCTATACCTCCCTGGAATCCACCAGGTGTCTAGTTTTCAGAAATGTGTGGGTTTGGTAGGTTTCTCTAGTTGGCCGCCGAGCCGCGGGCCAAAAAGTCATGGGACCCCCCCTTGCAAAACCAGGTCGTTTTGTGATAGACAATTTTGATGTCGCCTCAATACGTTTTGGGCCCTTGCCTGCCGCGGGTACTTGGGCCTCCCACACGAGTGAGACACCATTTTTATCGGGAGACCTGGGGGAATGCTGGGTGGTATGAAATTTGTGTCAGCCCGGTGATGCCACAACTTTCCCACACAAAAATGTGTGAAAAAAAGTGATTTTTCCAGGTAAATTTCAGGTTTGCAGGGGATTCTGGGTAAGAAAATGTTGGGGGATCCATGCAAGCCATACCTCCCTGGAATCCCCCGGGTGTCTAGTTTTCAGAAATGTGTGGGTTTGGTAGGTTTCCCTAGGTGGCCGCGGAGTCCCGGGCCAAAAATTCATGGAACCCCCCTTGCAAAACCAGGTCGTTTTGTGATAGGCAATTTTGATGTCGCCTCAATACGTTTTGGGCCCTTGCCTGTCGCGGGTACTTGGGCCTCCCAAACAAGTGAGGCACCATTTTTATCGGGAGACCTGGGGGAACACTGGGTGGTAGGAAATTTGTGTCAGCCCGGTGATGCCACAACTTTCCCACAATAAAATGTGTGAAAAAAGTGATTTTTTCAGCTAAATTTCAGGTTTGCAGGGGATTCTGGGTAAGAAAACGTTGGGGGATCCACACAAGCTATACCTCCCTGGAATCCCCCGGGTGTCTAGTTTTCAGAAATGTGCGGGTTTGGTAGGTTTCCCTAGGTGGCCGCCGAGCCCCGGGCCAAAAAGTCATGGGACCCCCCCTTGCAAAACCAGGTCGTTTTGTGATAGGCAATTTTGATGTCGCCTCAATACGTTTTGGGCCCTTGCCTGCCGCGGGTACTTGGGCCTCCCAAACAAGTAGGCACCATTTTTATCGGGAGACCTGGGGGAACGCTGGGTGGTAGGAAATTTGTGTCAGCCTGGTGATGCCACAACTTTCCCACACAAAAATGTGTGAAAAAAGTGATTTTTTCAGCTAAATTTCAGGTTTGCAGGGGATTCTGGGTAAGAAAACGTTGGGGGATCCAAGCAAGCCATACCTCCCTGGAATCCCCTGGGTGTCTAGTTTTCAGAAATGTGTGGGTTTGGTAGGTTTCCCTTGGTGGCCGCCGAGCCCGGGGCCAAAAAGCAATGGGACCCCCCTTGCAAAACCAGGTTGGTTTGTGATAGGTAATTTTGATGTCGCCTCAATAGGTTTTGGGCCCTTGCCTGTCGCGGGTACTTGACCCACCCATGCAAGTAAGGTACCATTTTTCATGAAAGACTTTGGGGAACTCGGGGTGGGTGGAAATTTGTGGATCCATGCAGATTCCAGAACTTTCCACCACAGAAATGTGAGGAAAATGTGATTTTTTGGACAATTATTTAGGTTTGCAAGGGATTCTGGGTAACAGAACCTGGTGAGAGCCAGTCAAGTCACCCCATCCTGGATTCCCCTGGGTGTCTAGTTTTCAGAAATGTATAGGTTTGCTAGGTTTCCCTGGGTGCCGGCAGAGCTAGGGTTAAAAAACTACAGCTAGGCACTTTGCCAAAAAAGGGTCATTTTTCACTGTGAAATTGTGGTGTGTCCACGTTGCGTTTTGCGCCGTTTCCTGTCACGGGCACTAGGCCTACCCATGCAAGTGAGGTACCATTGTTCTCGGAAGACTTTGGGGAATGCGGGGTGGGTGGAAATTTGTGGATCCACGCAGATTCCAGAACTTTCCACCACAGAAATGTGAGGAAAATGTGGGTTTTTTGACAATTTTTTAGGTTTGCAAGGTATTCTGCGTAACAGAACCTGGTGCGAGGCAGTCAAGTTACCCCAGACTGGATTCCCCTGGGTGTCCAGTTTTCAAAAATGTATAGGTTTGCTAGGTTTCCCTAGGTGCCGGAAGAGCTAGGGTTAAAAAACTACAGCTAGGCAGTTTGCCAAAAAAGGGTCATTTTTCACTGTGAAATTGTGGTGTGTCCACGTTGCGTTTTGCGCCGTTTCCTGTCGTGGGCACTAGGCCTACCCACACAAGTGAGGTACCATTTTTCTCGGAAGACTTTGGGGAACGCGGGTGGGTGGAAATTTGTGGATCCATGCAGATTCCAGAACTTTCCACCACAGAAATGTGAGGAAAATGTGGGTTTTTGACAATTTTTTAGGTTTGCAAGGGATTCTGGGTAACAGAACCTGGTGGGAGCCAGTCAAGTCACCCCATCCTGGATTCCCCGGGTGTCTAGTTTTCAAAAATGTATAGGTTTGCTAGGTTTCCCTAGGTGCAGGCAGAGCTAGGGTTCAAAAACTACAGCTAGCCAGTTTGACAAAAAAGGGTCAATTTTCACTGTGAAATTGTGGTGTGTCCACGTTGCGTTTTGCGCCGTTTCCTGTCGCGGGCACTAGGCCTACCCAAGCAAGTGAGGTACCATTTTTCTTGGAAGACTTTGGGGAACGCGGGTTGGGTGGAAATTTGTGGATCCACGCAGATTCCAGAACTTTCCACCACAGAAATGTGAGGAAAATGTGTTTATTTTTTACAATTGTTTAGGTTTGCAAGGGATTCTGGGTAACAGAACCTGGTGGGAGCCAGTCAAGTCACCCCATCCTGGATTCCCTGGGTGTCTATTTTTCAAAAATGTATAGGTTTGCTAGGTTTCCCTAGGTGCCGGCAGAGCTAGGGTTCAAAAACTACAGCTAGGCACTTTGCCAAAAAAGGGTCATTTTTCACTGTGAAATTGTGGTGTGTCCACGTTGCGTTTTGCGCCGTTTCCTGTCGTGGGCACTAGGCCTACCCACGCAAGTGAGTTACCATTTTTCTCAAAAGACTTTGGGGAACGCGGGGTAGGTAGAAATTTGTGGATCCACGCAGATTCCAGAACTTTCCGCCACAGAAATGTGAGGAAAATGTGTTTTTTTTGACAATTTTTTAGGTTTGCAAGGGATTCTGGGTAACAGAACCTGGTGGGAGCCAGTCAAGTCACCCCATCCTGGATTCACCTGGGTGTCTAGTTTTCAAAAATGTATAGGTTTGCTAGGTTTCCCTAGGTGCCGGCAGAGCTAGGGTTCAAAAACTACAGCTAGGCACTTTGCCAAAAAAGGGTCATTTTTCACTGTGAAATTGTGGTGTGTCCACGTTGCGTTTTGTGCCGTTTCCTGTCGCGGGCACTAGGCCTACCCACGCAAGTGAAGTACCATTTTTCTCGGAAGACTTTGGGGGACGCGGGGTGGGTGGAAATTTGTGGATCCACGCAGATTCCAGAATTTTCCACCACAGAAATGTGAGGAAAATGGTTTTTTTTTTACATTTTGTTAGGTTTGCAGGGGATTCTGGGTAACAAAACCTGGTGAGAGCCAGTCATGTCACCCCATCCTGGATTCCCCTGGGTGTCTAGTTTTCAAAAATGTATAGGTTTGCTAGGATTCCTTAGGTGCCGGCAGAGCTAGAGTTCAAAAAGTACAGCTAGGCACTTTGCAAAAAAAGGGTAATTTTTCATTGTGAAATTGTGGTGTGTTCACGTTGCGTTTTGAGCCGTTTCCTGTCGTGGGCACTATGCCTACCCACACAAGTGAGGTACCATTTTTATCGCGAGACTTAGGGTAATTCAGATTTGTAAAGCAAATGTTATTACCTATTGACTTTCAATGCATTTCTGCCTTCCAAATGAAAGACAATGTGTAAAAGAAGTCATTTTGAAAAATGACCGATAATTCTCATGCTAGTATGAGTATTCCCAATTTCGGAAATGTGCAAATATCTACTGTTTCTAAACTCTATATTTTGTTCCCATTTCAGAAATACATAGGTGTCTTTCATACCGATTTTTCCATGTATACATTTTCCCAGAAAAATTGCTATATACCCGGTACATAATAAAAAACCATTGCAAGTCGCTGCTCAGTTTTTGGCTCTGGGTTCGTCGGGTTCTTGGTGAACCTACAAGTCCTATATATCCCCACAACCAGTAAGGTCCCGCAGATGTAACGGTATATTGCTTTCAAAGAGCTGTCATAATTAGAAGAAGTTACAGGTGAAAACGTTGACACAAAAGGCTGTTTTTTTCAACTAATTTTCAATTGTTCCTATATTTAACTGTTAGTTTCTATAAAGAAACCTTGAAGGATCTACACAAATGACCCCTTGCTGAATTCAGAATTGTGTCTACTTTACTAAAGTGTGTAGCTTTCCAGGATCCATTATTGCTTTCATACCCATTTCTACCATTAACTGGTAGGAGGTTGAAAGCACAAAAAATAGCAAAAATAGGCTATGTCCCAGAAAAATGCCAAAACTGTGTAAAAAGTTTTGGTTTTCTGACAAAAGTCTGTCATTCCCTAAAAGCTGGGAAAATGGTGATTTCAGCCCCACAAACCCTTTTTTGATACCATTTGCAGGGAAAAACCCAGACGCTTTCATTTGCAGCACTTTTTTCAGAATTGTCCCCAAAAAAACAAAATTTAGCTGCATTTTGGCTAATTTCTGGGTTGCCTCCAGGGAAATCCACAAACCCTGGGTACCTTTAGAATCCCCATGATGTTGGAAGAAAAGGACGCAAATTTGGCGTGGATACCTTATGTGGTCAAAAAGTTACAGGGGCCTAAGCGCGAACTACCCCAAATAGCCAAAAAAAGGCTTAGCACAGGGGGGGAAAGGCCTAGCAGCGAAGGGGTTAAAAACTCTGCTAGAAAAACAGACATTTGAGGTGAGCAGATTCAGAGTGTCAGTGGTGTTGTAGGATGTATTCCATGAAGGAGCTACTTTCCTTCTAATCCTTGGGAACTACCCAGATTTCCTTGCTTTCTTTTTTTGCATAAATTATGCAGCACTCGAAGCCTGAAAGGGTATTGTTTTGATCTATCTATCTATCTATCTATCTATCTATCTATCTATCTATCTATCTATCTATCTATCTATCTATCTATCTATCTATCTATCTATCTATCTATCTATCTATCTATCTATCTATCTATCTATCTATCTATCTATCTATCTATCTATCTATCTATCTATCTATCTATCTATCTATCTATCTATCTATCTATCTATCTATCTATCTGGTGTTGTACATAGGCACACTCCATTTAGCAGAATTAAATAGGTAAATGTTGGCTTCAGTGTATGTGTTAGTGTTTATCGTTAGTTTTACCTTGAATGAATGACCGGCATTTATAGAGCGCACAGCTACTCCCTCTGGAGTGTCCAGGCGCTAATAGTTCACATGTGCCTGCCCTGCAGGGGGCTTAGTTCTTAAATAGCCATGTTTTCAGCTGTTTTTTAAAGTGGGAGAGAACTGTTAATGCTCTCAGAGCTGCCGGCAGTTTGTTCCAAGTGTGGGCTCCCAGGAAGCCGAACGATCTACCGCCTTTGCGTGCCAGAAGTGTTTTGGGAATACAGGCCAGGTCGGCGGAGGACGATCTGAGTGTCCAGGTAGGTACCTAACGGCTGACTCTTTTTCCAAGTTAGGTGGCGCCTGTGTCATGGAAGGCTTTGAAGAAAATAACCATGGCCTTAAATTTTATCCTTTCCCTCACTGGGAGTCAATGTAGAGTCTTCAGATGGGGGGTCATATGTGATCTGGCTTTCAGTTTAAGAATCGCCCTTGCTGCTGAATTGTGCACTACCTGGAGGCGTTGGAGAAGGTAGTCCGGTAGTCTCAGATAGAGGACATTAGCATAGTCCAGTCTGGACGTGATCAGTGCCTGAACCACTGTCCTCCTGGAATCCAGGGGGAGAAGCGACAGCAATTTTTTCAGCATCCGCAGTACTCCAAAATAGGTTCCTATTAGGGCTTGAACCTGGGACCGCATCGAAAGCTCATTATTGATGTAGATACCCAGGTTTTTAACGGTCGATTGGGCAGTGCTGGGGGGGGGAGATATCTGCGTGCCACCACCGACTCCAATTGCCCTCCACTGGTTGGCTGAGGAATACGATCTCGGTTTTGTCGGGGTTGCACATGAGCTGGTTCTGCTTCAACCATTTAAAAACCTTGGTGAGGCAGGATCTAATTGCATCCCCGTTGAAATCATCCCCTTTCTTGCATGTAAGAATCAGCTGAGTATCATCAGCATAAGAGACTATTTTTGCGCCCTGTGCCTATGCTAATGATGCTAGCGGTGACATGTACAGGTTGAACAGAGTTGGACTTAGTAAGGAGCCCTGCGGGACTCCAACCTTTATGCTTGGCATTGGGGCTGAGAACAGAGGGGTCCAGATGACCTGTTCCCTCTGTTCCAAAAAGGATGTAATCCATGCCAATGCTTTCCCTTCTATGCCCATGTTGATTAATCTGTCTAAGAGCATCCTGTGCGGCACCGTATCGAATGCTGCTGACAGATCAAGCAGGATGAGCATTGCTCTTCCCCCACGATCAAGCTGATCTCTAAGGTGTTCAGTCACTTCCAGTAGGGCAGACTCGGTGCTATAGTTGGCCCTAAAGCTGGATTGCGTGGGGTGCAGGAGATTGTGTACCTCCGCGTACTCCATGAGTACTTTGCTGACATGTTTCTCCACTACTTTGGCGAAAGCAGGAAGAAGGGAGATTGGTCTATAGGTAGTGGGAGTGTTGGGGTCTGCATTTGGTTTCTTCAGGAGAGGCAGGATTTTAGCCTGTTTCCAAATTGGTGGCACAACACCCGTTTCCAGCGTGGAGTTGAGTACCTTATTGACAGGTGCGTTTAAGGTAGCTGCCAGTGCAGGTATCAGTTTAGCTGGACACGCATCTGAAGGTGATCCAGACTTAAGGCCCGAGAGGTATGTAAGTGAGTCCTCGAGTTTGATGGCGTGGATTTGTGACAGTTGCGGCCTTTGTGAGAGTGCCCCCAGGGGAGAGGGTGGAGTGACGCATCCCACCTGTGTGTGAGGTAAGGATGTAGCTTCTTCCACCTCCCTGGAAAATGACTGCTGGATCGTTATTATTTTAGCATGAAAGGAACGGGCCACCTGTTTCGCCCAATCGGCTGATGGCGGAGCTCCTTTGTTCTCTGCCTTAAGAGCCGCTAACGTTTTAACTATTTTAAAGATTTCCTTGCCTTTACTGTTAGTGTTTGCAATTCTATTTTCCAAATAAATCATTTTGGCCATCCTTGTCAGTTTGTAGTGTGTCTTGAGAGCTGCCTTATAGATATTTCTGTCCTCTAAAAGATATTGCCTATGCCATTTTCTTTCTAGTCCTTTGCATTTACTTTTGCTGGCTCTCAGAGATTCATTGAACCAAGGCGCCGAATGGCCAGTTCTCTTAGAGGTTCAGTGGAGCAGCTGCCTCAATATTAGTCCTCAGCCAGTCTTCTAAGGAGTGAGCGTCCGTTTCGGGGTTGCCCACCAGAGAGGGGGCAGAGGTGTCGAGCGCACTCTGAAGGGAAGGTAGATATATTTTATGGAGAGCTCTATAAGTGAGTTCTTACTTTGCCTCCACTGATGGGTTGAGCTTGCCTATGACTGGTATCCGAAAGTTTACTAGGAAGTGGTCAGACCAAATTAGCTGAATTGGAGGATCCACCTCCACCTGTAAGTCACAGAAAATGTGGTCTAAGGTGTGTCCAAATTTATGGGTAGGACCAGAAACGAAAGGTTTAAGATTGCAAGCTGCAGTGATTTCTGACAGGGCCATCACACGGGGGTCCAAGGGCTTGTCACAGTGCAAGGTCAGGTCCCTTAGAATGAGAATATGCTTAAATCTTAAGGCAAGTGATGTAATGCAGTAATGTAAAGAATTAGTAAAATTCACAGGTGAGCCCGGTGGTCTGTAGATAAGCATCCAAGTGATGCATTGGTGCGGTGAGACAGTGCAGAGAAACCCCTGACAATCCGCGCCCTCCACCTGGTCGAGTATAATAGGGGAGCATACTAGTTCCTGTTTGTGAACAATGGCGACTCTCCCTCCGATTCCTGTCTGCCTATCAGTTCTCATGATTTTGTAGCCAGCGGGAATGGCTGATGCAATCGTGGGATTGGATGAGTCTGAAAGCCATGTTTCGGTGAGGAACATGAGGTCGGGAAGCTCATCCAATAGAAGGTCATGGACGTGTGCTTTGTGCTCTTGGAGGGAGCGAGTATATATATATACATATATTTATATGACACTTTTCACAAGTATGCCTTATTTAGTCAAATTTATTATATAAATATGGGGGACACAGATTGTCATTGATATCAGTTAATTTTTGATGTACGGGTTTTAAAATACACAATAACGTTTAATGTTAACTTCATTGGTAAGTAACCATAGCACACTATACAAGTACGCCGAATTTGCCAAAATTGATTAAATAAACTGTCAATATAATGTGACAACTTGAAAATGGCTGGCATAAATTGCTATTGACACATGGACAACAACGTAAGTGCCAGTTTCTACTAATGTGCTCATGTGATATGTACAGATATATATATCTTAGTCGAATTCGCAAGACTATAGCAAAAACACATACACAAAATAAAGATACTGGGTGAGTTGTTAGTTTGTTAGACCCACATGCAAGCTTAATTTGGTAAAATTGATTAACAAAATGTGTGATAACTTTAAGATGGCAGATGCATATTCCCATAGAAATTAATTAATTCTCTTTACACGGAATCAGCATATGTGTTAGTTTTTTAAGGTTAGTGTTATGCAGCAACATGTACTTCATAAATATACCCGATTTGGCCTAATTGACTATATAGACATAAATAATTAAATGAAATCACTTTAAGATGGCAGATATATATTGCAGTTGCTAGAGGTTAATGCTTGAAATGATGTAACTGGTATAAACCGAACTAAGGGGTAGATTATGATGGCGGACGGACTGGAGTCCGTCCGCCATCGTGGCGGAGACCGGGACCGTCCGCAATACATGCAGCGGTCCTGCACACCAAATCAGGATGCGACCGCCATCTGCCGCGAAGTCAAAATGGCATGTTGCACATTTCACTGCACTACGTGGCAGGCACCACACAGTGAAATGTTGGGGGGTACCATGGGTACCCCCCCAGTGCACCCACACCTCCCCCCAACACAAGGGGGGCCCGCAACGGGCCCCCGAAACCAATCTCCACCAGCCTTTCAATGGCAGTTTATCCGCCATGGAAAGGCTGGCTGGAGACAGCATCGTGATCTGGCGGACGGTGCCTGCTGGGCACAACGATTGCCTGTGGCGGTTCCGTGGTGGACGATCTTTGCGTCCGCCGCGGTCGCAGTCTGGATCCCACCGCCATCGTAATCTGGCGGTGGGAAAATCGCGGTCGGATGTGGGAAGGACCGCCACCGCCGGGCTGGCAGTGACGGTCCTTCCGCAATCGTAATCGGCCCCTAAGGGTTTTTGTTGAGTTCCCATACCCATTCCTTCAAAGATATTTTGATTTGCAGAGAGTGTTTTTTCCCTCAGGTGTGAACCATCTGCAGTGCAGGCATTTAGCTTTAACCTAAATGCACCAGTACAACCAGCACTGAAGTGATTTTAGAATTAATCTGGTTCAAACAGTGCAGGATTATCAATGACACTGGGTCAGCCAGCCAATCATGGCTAATAACAGAATATAACAAACCCCAAATAGATATTTTCTTCCAAGGCTCAGTAGTCAACAACCTTGAGCTTGAAGACTTCCAGTTTGTTGCCCGGAATAAATCCAGTGATGATAAAAGGTATTAAGAGGGTATGGCATTGGCATAGATCAAGAGGTATCAGCTCGTACACACATGAGAAAACTGAAAATAAGATCTAGAACATGTCCTTTATGTGAAGGGTCTGCTGCATCCCATAGTAGGTT
Organism: Calotriton arnoldi; assembly: GCA_963921515.1. Classification (NCBI taxonomy): domain Eukaryota; kingdom Metazoa; phylum Chordata; class Amphibia; order Caudata; family Salamandridae; genus Calotriton; species Calotriton arnoldi. The sequence continues at coordinate 26,387 of CAWUFW010022908.1, forward strand.
ACATTCCCTTATAGTCCAGATAAGAAGATGGATGGTAAAAACGGATTCATCCTTAGTTGGAAATGTTTAAATCTCCTAGCATTATGATTCATGAAAGACAGTAGAGTTGTGGACCGCTGCATCACTAAACCAAGTATAAAATTGAATATATACCTTAGGAGGATGGTACACCAAAATTATCCCAATTAACATAGTGCTGGATAATTTCAAAGCACAGCCTCAGCCCCTTAAACTGCAATGATTCACTTGAAGGGGAAGGCTTTCATGAAAATTTATGTCTGTTCTATTTTGCCCTCCTAACCCTGAGTTAAAATTTTAAACTTGAGGAATTCAGGTCCTCCATGACAGCACAACAATCCTCAGACCAAGTTTCAGTATGCACACTGAAAACCCTCTGCATTTACAGGCTCATTGACTATTTTTACCAGCTGGTCATACATTCAGCAGGCCAGCAGTCAGGATGGATGATGGAATTTCCAAAATCAGCGTATCAATTATCATAGCTTAGTCAACTCTAAAAGGACCACAGGGCTGCCCAATAAGTATCATTTAAGGTATAGGACATACAGGATGGGGAAACCAAGGCTAACAAAAGACTCACCAGAGTACAGTCAGTGATTCAATTCAAAAGCATTGCCGGCTCCTGAACTCTGCCAGCCACAGACAGCTTCCTGTTGGCATGGCAGTAGTGAACCGGTTAGCTATTGCCTTTTTGTGGGGAGAAGTCAGCCTGCGGGCTATCATTCAAGACACAGAAAGAAATCAGTAAATGCCCACTCACAATCAGACAGGGCCAGTCAGAAGAAATGGCAAAAAAAGCCTGACATAGCAAATGAAACTAAAAGAAACACAACTAAACCAAACTGAAAGGCCAGCCAACCCTTAGGGTGTAAGGAAAACATATAAAACTATAATGAACAGTGCTCACTAGGGAACTCCACAGGATCCTCACAGAAATATGTAACCTAGAGTACAGAACAGCAAAGATTTACCAATCTCAAGAATTCTGTAACTCCATTGCAGATCACTTTGTGGCCAAAACAAAGTGCTAGAATGTCATCTTGCCAACAAGACACCAGACTCATAGTTATCATAGTGAACTACGTCAACCAATAGACATCCAAAATCTGCTCCCTTGGATCTACTCTCAATTTTGGACTTTGAACATTTGTTCAAGGTTAGTGGACCAGCAGGTTTCTCTACAAACCCCTGTCTCACACAACCATTTAAGAATATCAAGAAATGAACAACTGCTGCAACCCCAACAATAAAAATTGTCAGTGATTCCCTATCATATGACTTATTCCCACCAAAACTAAAGATATCCTACACTCGACTGCTCATCCTGATCCAGCAAACCCACCAGCTACTGTTCAACCTTAAATAGCCCATTCCTTTGAAAACGTACAGAACAAGCAGCATTCATTTTTGTGAGGAAAGTGGTGTATTATATGGTGTGGTTGTGCTACTTCATTGGGTCATGTTACCGGCTTGGTCCAATCAGGCTCGTTTGTTAAACCGTAGCTCAATTCCGGGTAGCTGGTGCTTCTAGCAGTCAGGCTTAAACAAAAGAACAAGTGTAAAGCATTTAGAAGCACCAAAATAATAAAGTCACTCAACACGAAAGAAACTTAACATCAATTTATAAAAATAAATCTTATTGTTATGTAGTTTCCAACATCAAAATTAACAAAATCGACGAGAGGGTTCCGGAGATGTAGGTTGTTAAGTACATTGTGAATCACTGCTTTGTACACAAAATTTCAACATGCATTGGTAAGCGGAAAGTTTGGAAACTTTGTAAAACTTTTAGAAATTTGTGTTCGGCTATTCTGGCCTGCTTTGGATGACCGACTCCGGCAGGGAGGAGGTCAAGGGGGCCAATAAGGAGGTGTCGGACAATTGCTGTTAGAAATGGGATTTTTGGTAGGCTAGGGCATGTGCCAAAGCCAGGCAGAAACCACCACTCTAGTCAGGATAAGGGAGTTACACTCCTAAAATAACCCCTGCTCACCCCCTTGGTAGCTTGGCACGAGCAGTCAGGCTTATCTTAGAGGCAGTGTGTAAAGCATTTGCACATAACCAACAGTAATACAGTGTAAGCACTACAAAAGGACACCACACCAGTTTAGAAAAATATCCAATATTTTTATATACTTTAAGACAAGACCAAAAACGATAAAAATCCACAATACAATACTTAAAAATGTTCAGTTATCAAAATGCGTGAAAAACAGTTCTTTGATGTCGATAGCTCCGTCCTGGGCTATCAGGGCGTCGTGAGCAAACAAATCCAAACAGTTCTGGCTGACCGCGGCGTCGCGGGCCAGCTACGGTGTCGGGAAGACCCGCAAACAGTACCTTTTAGAAATGCAGGGCGTTGGCAACCTCTCGTTGAGCTTCCGAAACCACAGCGTCTGCAGGCGTCGGTTCTGGAGGTCGGTGCAGGAGTCGTTGGGTCCCTCGAAGTCAAACGTGTTGCAGATCGAACTCCTCTTTGTTCAAGTTAGGAGCGCTGGCGTCGGCAGGCGTTGGGTGCTGCGGTGAGAAGTGCAGGTGTGTGGCGTGCGGTGCCCTCAGGTCGCGGTGCGAGCAGCGGCTCGGTGGCGGCGTCAGATGGCGTCGTCGGTGAGACCAGGGTCGCGGTGCGAAGTGACGGCGGTGCTCGTCGCGGTGCTGGCAGGTCACGGTGCAAGCAGCGGCGTCATCGTTGCTGAAGCGCTGTCGTCAGCTGACGAACTGGAGTCGATGGCGCCGGCGTCAGGTAGGCCAAGGCTGCGGTGCGGGATGAGAGCGGTGCGTCGTGTAACTTCACGAGCGGTGCCCTCGAACCACGGTGCAAGCAGCGGCGTCGATTTTGGCGTGGAGCGGCGTCGTCGGGGATACCAAGGCGTCGTCGTGAAGCGAGGCGGTGCGGAGTGCGGTGCCCACAGGTCGCGGTGCGAGCAGCGGCTCGGTGGCGGCGTCAGCAGGCGTCGTCGGTGAGACCAGGGTCGCGGCATTGCGGCGGTGCCCTCTGCGGTGCCTTCAGGACACGGAGTCAGCAGCGGCGTCGTAGACGTCGTCGGGTTGCTTTTCTTCTGTTGCAGCACAAAACACTCAGTTCCCAGTGCTGAGGGCAGAAGAGTTGTTGAAGTCTTTGCTGTTCCTGAGACTTCTTGAACAGGGGGCAAGCTCTACCTCAAGCCCTTGGAGAAACTCACACAAGTAGATTGCAGAAAGTTCAGTCCAGTCCTTTCACTGCCCAAGACAGAAGCAGCCACTGCAGGCCAACACAGCAAAGCACACAGCAAAGTGGTAGTACTTCTCCTCACAGCTTCTCCAGCTCTTCTTCTTGGCAGTCTTCTTGGTCCAAGAGAGTTCTAAAGTTCAGGGGTCTGGGCCCCAACATTTATATCCCCAAATCCTTTGATCTCTTAGGCAGAGAGTATCTGTGCCCAGCCAGAACCAGTTCTGCCTTCTCTGGTGTGACTTCCTGGCAGGAGGTGGAGACGGCATGATCAGAGGCAGACCAGGCCCTCTGAGGTGCAAGGAAATCTCTTCCCCCTTCCCCAATTGCAGCCCAGGTCTATTCAGCCCTTTCCTGACCCACTTAGACTATCTGGAGCCACTCCTGCTCCCCAGCCTTCTGTCATCCAAAACCCAGACAGGTAATCCACATTCCAGCAGAGGCACACGGGATGACTGAGCAAGAAAATACCTACTTTCTAAAAGTGGTATTTTCAAACACAGAATGTAAAAATCACCTTCATTAAAAGATGCATCTTTAGATTCTGAGTTCAGGCATACTAAACTTTATTTTCCTACCTAATTCCCTGGGCCAGTTATGTTTATAAGATGTTATAAACAAACTCCCCATTCTGTCCTATGGGGAACAGGTAGCCTTGCAATAGCGAAAAACGAAATTGGCCGTAATTCACTATCAGGACATGCCACACGCACCAGGGCATGTCCTACCTTTCACATACACTGCACCCTGCCCACAGGGGTACCTGGGCTTACCTTAGGGGTGGCTGACATGTAAGAAAAGGGAAGGTGAGGGATTGGCAAGTGTGTGCACTGGCCAAGTCGACACGGCAGTTACGAACTGCGCGCAGACTCCGCAATGGCGGGCCTGAGGTACCTTTTCCGGGCTACTCACGTGGGTGGCACAATCAGTGCTGCAGGCCCACCGGTAGCATTTGATTTACAGGCCCTGGCACACTCAGTGCACTTTACTAGGGACTAACGAGTAAATCAAATATCCAATCATGGAAACACCAATCCATAACACAATTTACCACAGGAGCACTTGCACTTTACCACTGATCAGCAGTGAGAAAAGTGCGCAGAAACACTACGCCAGCAAAAACAAAGTCAAAACCGGGAGGTCAGAAAGCAAAAAACTCAGGGGAAACACGCCAAAAGATGCCAAGTCTAACACATGTCCCCTCCAGCTGAAAGTCGGGAGAACTACCCACCCTCCTGGGAGTTCTCTTCACTAAGGCGGAAGAACCTGGACAGACCATCTGCATTGGCGTGTTCTGTGCCAGGACGGTGTTCCACCGTAAAGTCCATTCCCTGTAGGGAGATGGACCACCTCAGCAGTTTTGGATTCTCACCCCTCATTTGCATCAACCATCTGAGGAGCCTGTGGTCTGTCTGAACCCGGAAGTGAGTCCCAAACAGGTATGGTCTCAGCTTCTTCAGTGCCCAGACCACAGCGAAAGCTTCCCTTTCTATGGCACTCCACCTCTGTTCCCTGGGGAGTAGTCTCCGGCTAAGGAAGACTACAGGCTGGTCTAGGCCCTCTTCGTTCAGTTGTGAGAGCACCGCTCCCACTCCATGCTCTGAAGCGTCGGTCTGCACGATGAATTCCTTGGAGAAGTCGGGTGCCTTGAGCACGGGTGCCGTGCACATGGCGGCCTTCAGGGCATCAAAAGCCTTCTGGCAGGACTCAGTCCAGATCACCTTCTTGGGCTGCTTCCTGGAAGTCAGCTCTGTTAAGGGGGCAACAATGGTGCCATACCACTTAACAAACCTCCTGTAGTACCCGATGAGTCCAAAGAAGGCCCTCACCTCTGTCTGGGTCTTGGGGGCTCCCAAGCCAGAATGGTGTCAATCTTGGGTTGTAGGGGCACCACCTGGCCGCTTCCTACCTGGTGTCCCAAGTACACCACCGAACCCTGCCCGATCTGGCACTTACTGGCCTTGATCGTGAGGCCTGCCCTCTGCAGCGCCTTCAACACTTCACCGAGGTGCTGCAAGTGTTCTTCCCAGCTGGAACTGAACACTGCGATGTCATCCAGGTAGGCGGCACTGAAATCCTCCAGCCCAGCCAACACCTGGTTGACCAACCTCTGAAAGGTGGCAGGGGCATTCTTCAACCCAAAGGGCATCACCCGGAACTGGTAATGTCCTTCTGGGGTTGAAAATGCTGACCTCTCCTTGGCCCCATCGGTTAAGGCAATCTGCCAGTACCCAGACGTTAAATCAAACGTGCTGAGGAACTTGGCAGCTCCCAACCGATCAATGAGCTCATCAGCTCTGGGGATGGGGTGTGCGTCAGTCCTGGTGACGGCATTGAGCCCACGGTAGTCCACACAAAACCGCAGTTCTGAAGTGGCCCCAGGTGCAGCAACCTTTGGAACCAAGACCACTGGGCTGGCCCAAGGACTGTTGGAAGGCTCGATCACCCCTAACGCCAACATCTTAGAGACCTCCTCTTTAATGCTGGCCTTGACCCGGTCAGTCAACCTGTAAATCTTGTGCTTCACAGGAGGGCTGTCACCGGTGTCCACATCATGGGTACACCAGTGAGTAACACCTGGGGTCAGGGAGAACAGTGGGGCAAACTGTCCCAACAACTGGTGACAGTTGCTCTGCTGCTCTGGAATCAGTATAGGGGAGAGGATCACACCTTCCACTGACCCATCGCGCTCCTTGGTAGACAGGAGGTCAGGGAGAGGTTCACTCTCCTCTTCCATCCCATCAGCTGTTGCCAAGAGCATGCTCACTTCGGACCTCTCGAAGTGGGGCTTCAGGCGGTTCACGTGGAGGACCCTCAAAGGGTTCCTTGGAGCCCACAAATCCACCAGGTAGGTGACATCACTTTTGCGCTCCACCACCTCAAATGGTCCAGTCCACTTGTCCTGCAAGGCACAAGGTTCCACTGGGGCCATGACCCACACTTTTTGCCCAGGTTGAAATTCGACCAGAGTGGCATTCTGGTCATACCACTTCCTCATTTCTTCCTGGCTTGCTTCTAGGTTTACCTGAGCAAGTTTTCTGAAGCGGGCAGTTTGGTTTCTGAAGGCCAGCATGTAACTAAACACATCCTGGGGAGTTTTCCTGGGAGCTGACTCCCAGCCTTCCTTCACCAAACTCAGAGGTCCTCTCACAGGGTGACCATACAGAGTCTCAAAGGGACTGAACCCAAGAGACTTCTGTGGTACCTCCCTGTATGCAAAGAGAAGGCACGGCAAGAGGACGTCCCACTTACGCCTCAAGGGTTCTGTTAGACCCTTAATCATGCCCTTCAAGGTCTGGTTGAATCTCTCCACCAGACCGTTACCTTGTGGGTGGTAAGGGGTGGTGAACTTGTAGGTTACACCACACTCCTTCCACAGGGATGTCATATACTTGGATATGAAATTGGTTCCCCAGTCCGAAACCACCTCTCTGGGGAATCCCACTTGGGGAAAAGATCCCCATTAACGCCCGGCCCACCACTGGCGCCGTCGTTGTCCTGAGAGGGATTGCCTCCGGGTACCGGGTGGCATGGTCCACCAAGACCAGGATGTACCTGTTGCCCATGGCTGTCTTGGGATCCAGTGGCCCCATAATGTCCATCCCTACCCTTTCAAAGGGTGTTCCAACCACCGGAAAAGGATTGAGAGGAGCTTTGACCTTCCTCCAACTCTTACCACTCGCCTGGCAAGTTTGGCAAGACCTGCAATGTCCATCTGACTGCCTTCGCATTTGGGGCCAGAAGAAGTGGGTGACAAGCCTGTCAAAGGTCTTGTCCTGCCCCAAATGTCCTGCCAAAGGCACGTCATGAGCCAGACCCAGTAGGAAGGTCCTGAAGCGCTGGGGTACCACCAGCACACGGGCTGACCCAGGCTCAGCGACCTTAGGCTCACTGTACAGGAGATCATTCTCCCAGTAGATCCAATGTGATCCGGACTGATCACCAGCTGCCTGGTCTGCAGCCTGCCGCCGCAGACCCTCCAGAGAAGGGCACTCCTTCTGCTCCTTGCAGAATTCCTCCCTGGTGGGACCCCCTTCTTGCTGCCAATGGGTCAGCTCAGAGATGTCCCCCAGTTCAGCTACCTGCTCCCCTGTAGGCACCGGGGCGTCCCCCTCAAGGTCCGCCTCCTCCCGGTCCGTGGGAACTTCAGGGGCCGGTTTCCCGCGCCCCTTGCCCTTTCTCTTGGCAGGGACTTGGGCCACTGTTTCAGGCTCCAAGTCCTCTTGATCACCCTCTCTGGCCGCCATTGACCGAGTGGACACGCATGCCCACTCTGGCAACCCAAGCATCTCCAAGTGAGACCTGAGCTCAACATCCTTCCATAAGGACTGCTCCAGGTCGTTACCTAGCAGACAATCTACAGGCATGGAAGGGCTCACAACCACCCTCAAGGGACCTGAGACCCCCCCACTCGAAGGGAACCTGCGCCACCAGACACTGGCGCTCTGAATTGTCCACCGCAATGACTTGGTGGAATGCCCCTGGGACTACCTGCTTCTCAGAGACCAGGTGACACCGGACTGAGGTCACACTGGCTCCAGTATCTGAAAGCCTCTACCCTTTCCCCATTGATGGTCACCCAGGTGCTATATTTCTTTGTGTTAGGGGGCACCGGGCTTCCAGGGACCATCTCACTGTCCCCTAGTGAGACGAGGGTCATTTCTGCGGGGTCCCCACCCTCCTGTGGGTACTCCTCCTCCCCAAGTGCTACTCTAGCCAACACCTTGGTCTGCCCACCGGTGGGTGGCTGTGCCCCCTTAGGGCACTTGGGGTCCCCCTTCATGTGACCCACCTGGTCACATGCAAAACACTTGCAGGGGCCGGTCTCAGCAGGCTTTCCTGACGAGACCCCTTGTTTCTTATCTCCTGGGGGATGGGAACCTTTACCCTGGGTGTTAGTTTGGGGCCCTTTAGAGAAATCCTGTGTTTTACCCTTGTCCCCCCCCACTTTTCTGCTGGGGACCCTGCCCACCCTTGGCTGAGTCTCCCCATACGCTTTCCTGTGGACCCTGGTACTCACCCAGCGGTCCGCCTCCATAGCAAGCTTCCTGGGGTCAGTCAGCTTACTATCAACTAGGTGCTGGCGCAGATCTGCAAACCATAGACTAGACAAGTGCTCCCATGCAATCAAATTGTAGAGCCCCTGAAAATCTGTCACATTACTGCCCTTCACCCAGCCATCCAGTGACCTGCAAAACATATTTGCACATTCCAACCAAGTGTTGGCATCGGACTTCTTACTGGACCTGAACTGATCCCTGTACATTTCAGGAGTGAGACCATACTTAGTGAGAAGGGCATCCTTCATGTCTGGATAGGTGAGGTGATACCCCTTACCCAAAGCTATTAAAGTATCCCTTGCTTCTTCTTGGAAGAGAGGCCACAATCCTGCTCCCCAATTCTCCTCAGGGACCCCATTCATGTGTATTGCTGCCTCGTAACCCTGAAACCACCTTTGTATGTCATCCCCCTTCTTGAATTCCTTGCCTACATTCTGAGGGATGTGCACAATCCTGTCTGCCTGTCTTGACGGGTTGCTGCCACCATCTGAGCTGGCTCTTCTCCTCTGATCCAGCTCCTTTATCCTGAACTCATGCTCTAACATCATCCTTTTCTCCTCCATGGCTAACTTAAGCTTCTCCAGTTCTACTGTAACTCTCCTTGCTTCCCGCCTGTCCTCCAGCTCTCCTGGGGACAGGCCACTGCTGCCTGGCCTGGAGGGTTCCCCCCCTCCCAAAAGCACATCCACCCTAGGAATAGGCTCGTCCGCCTCTCCACTGAGATCACCAGACTTCTCGCTGACATGTCTGGCTGCTACCCAGGCCCTCAGCGCCTTTTGTAGCTCCTCCTTCCTCGTGAGGCCTCTGACTTGGACTTTTAGGTTTTTGCAAATTGATTTCAATTCCCTAACATTGTTGGATTCCAACCTATCCTCCTCAAAGGCAATTTCCAGGGATGCAACAGATGATGCTCTTGATTCAGGCATGATGAAGTAGCCAGTTCACACTGGCGAGATCAAAAATAGGCCCAAAAGAAAAAGAACCAGTATATGGCAGGTAATGGTCTGCGATATGGTAGTAGTGCACACCAATCACTGTAAGTCACGTGCAAACGCAAGCCCTATCCTCACCGCTGCCAACCAATTTTAGAAATGGGATTTTTGGTAGGCTAGTTCATGTGCCAAAGCCAGGCAGAAACCACCACTCTAGTCAGGATAAGGGAGTTACACTCCTAAAATAACCCCTGCTCACCCCCTTGGTAGCTTGGCACGAGCAGCCAAGCTTATCTTAGAGGCAGTGTGTAAAGCATATGCACATAACCAACAGTAATGCAGTGTAAGCACTACAAAAGGACACCACACCAGTTTAGAAAAATATCCAATATTTTTATATACTTAAGACAAGACCAAAAACGATAAAAATCCACAATACAGTACTTAAAAATCTTCAGTTATCAAAATATGCTTGAAAAACAGTTCCTTGATGTCGATAGCTCCGTCCGGGGCTATCACGGCGTCGTGAGCAAACAACTCCAAACAGTTCTGGCTGACCGCGGCGTCGCGGGCCAGCTACGGTGTCGGGAAGATCCGCAAACAGTACCTTTTAGAAATGCAGGGTGTCGGCGACCTCTCGTTGAGCTTTTGAAAGCACAGCATCCGCAGGCGTCGGTTCCGAGGGTCGGTGCAGGAGTCGTCGGGGCCCTCGAAGTCACACGCGTTGCAGACCAAACTCCTCTCTGTTGAAGTCAGGAGCGCTGGCATCGGCAGGCGTCGTATGCTGCGGTGCGAAGTGCAGCGGTGCGGCGTGCGGTGCCCTCAGGTCGCAGTGCGAGCAGCGGCTCGGTGGCGGCGTCAGATGGCGTCGTTGGTGAGACCAGGGTCGCGGTGCGAAGTGACGGCGGTGCTCGTCGCGGTGCTGGCAGGTCACGGTGCAAGCAGCGTCATCGCCATTGCTGAAGCGCTGTCGTCAGCTGACGAACTGGAGTCTATGGCGCCGGCATCGGTAGGCCAAGGCTGCGGTGCGGGATGAGAGCGGTGCGTCGTGTAACTTCACGAGCAGTGCCCTCGAACCACGGTGCAAGCAGCGGCGTCGATTTCGGCGTGGAGCGGCGTTGTTGGGGATACCTAGGCGTCGTCGTGAAGCGAGGCGGTGCGAAGTGCGGTGCCCACAGGTCGCGGTGCGAGCAGCGGCTCGGTGGCAGCGTCAGTAGGCATCGTTGGTGAGACCAGAGTCGTGGTGCGGCGTTGCGGCGGTGCCCTCTGCGGTGCCTTCAAGACACGGACCCGGCAGCGATGTCGTAGACGTTGTCGGGTTGCTTTTCTTCTGTTGCAGCACAAAACACACAGTTCCCAGTGCTGAGGGCAGAAGAGCTTGAAGTCTTTGCTGTTCCTGAGACTTCTTGAACAGGGGGCAAGCTCTACCTCAAGCCCTTGGAGAAACTCACAAATGTAGTTTGCAGAAAGTTCAGTCCAGTCCTTTCACTGCCCAAGACAGAAGCAGCCACTGCAGGCCAACACAGCAAAGCACATAGCAAAGTGGTAGTTCCTCCTCACAGCTTCTCCGGCTCTTCTTCTTGGCAGTCTTCTTGGTCCAAAAGAGTTCTAAAGTTCAGGGGTCTGGGCCCCAATATTTATATCCCAAAATCCTTTGATCTCTTAGGCAGAGAGTGTCTGTGCCCAGCCAGAACCAGTTCTGCCTTCTCTGGTGTGACTTCCTGGCAGGAGGTGGAGACGGCATGATCAGAGGCAGACCAGGCCCTTTGAGGTGCAAGGAAATCTCCTCCCCCTTCCCCAATTGCAGCCCAGGTCTATTCAGCCCTTTCCTGACCCACCTAGACTATCTGGAGCCACTCCTGCTCCCCAGCCTTCTGTCATCCAAAACCCAGACAGGCAATCCACATTCCAGCAGAGGCACACGGGATGACTGAGCAAGAAAATACCTACTTTCTAAAAGTGGTATTTTCAAACACAGAATGTAAAAATCACCTTCACTAAAAGATGCATCTTTAGATTCTGAGTTCAGGCATACTAAACTTTATTTTCCTACCTAATTCCCCGGGCCAGTTATGTTTATAAGATGTTATAAACAAACTCCCCATTCTGTCCTATGGGGAACAGGTAGCCTTGCAATAGCGAAAAACGAAATTGGCCGTAATTCACAATCAGGACATGCTACACACACCAGGGCATGTCCTACCTTTCACATACACTGCACTCTGCCCACAGGGGTACCTTGGGCCTACCTTAGGGGTGGCTGACATGTTAGAAAAGGGAAGGTGAGGGACTGGCAAGTGTGTGCACTGGCCAAGTCGACATGGCAGTTACAAACTGCGCGCATACTCCGCAATGGCGGGTTGGAGGTACCTTTTCTGGGCTACTCAAGTGGGTGGCACAGTCAGTGCTGCAGGCCCACTAGTAGTATTTGATTTACAGGCCCTGGCACACTCAGTGCACTTTACTAGGGACTAACGAGTAAATCAAATATCCAAATATGGAAACACCAATCCATAACACAATTTACCACAGGAGCACTTGCACTTTACCACTGATCAGCAGTGAGAAAAGTGTGCAGAAACACTATGCCAGCAAAAACAGAGTCAAAACCGGGAGGTCAGAAAGCAAAAATCTCAGGGGAAACACGCCAAAAGATGCCAAGTCTAACAATTGCCTTCTCACCAAAGCAGTCTGAAGTCCAGTTCCAGGCTCTATGGGCGAACCACCATAGACTTTAACGGAGTGGACCTGATCCAAGGGAAACAGAGTGCTGTAGATGCTGGAAGACACTGAGAATGCTGTGCAGTTGACGGGGGGCTTCCTGGGGCTACTCCTTGGTTGATGGTTCAGGTGGGGGGACTTTGGCCACAGAGGTCAATGCCCTTCGAAGTACTCTTTGGTCAAGCAAATGTACAGTTGCCACTGGACTACTGGTCTCTGGTCACTGCGAAACCAGAGGTACCCTTTGGTGAAGGCTCGTGTCCGTCTTGAGTGACCACACTGCACTCAAATGCCTTTTCCAGGTCCAGCAAACTTGGGTACAACTTTTGAGTGTTGAGACTTGGTCTCCCTGGCTGCACATCAAGGGTCAATGGCAATCAGACGATTATGGCTACTGACTAGCCAGGACGGGATTCTTCAGCTTTTGTGGCCCTGGGTTTGTAACAGGAAGTCAGCCAACTGACTCTTGGAGTTCATCTCTTCTGTCTGCGGCTCAGACTTTTCCATGAGTCAGGATTGGTCCTCTCTTTGGTAACCCAAGGATCAGCTGGTGCAGTTCAGCAGTTGGTGCAGCCTCTCTTGTTAGGTCCAGGGAACATCAGAGCAGTCCTTCTTTGGCCCTGTCTACAGTCCAGATGTGATCTGAGGTCTGGGTGTCAGGGGTGCCATATTTATGCTCAGAAAATGCCATTGTAGGACGCAGCGATTACTAGCCAATGGGTTACTAGCACCTTTAGTACACCAGAAGGAGTAGGGAGTAAAACAATATATTATTATATTATTCATATGGGCACGTGCTGTGTGTGCTAATACTGCCCTCACTCACACAGGTGTGTGACATGCTTCATCATAGGGATGCTTACAAAACACCCCGGCGTAGCCACGCACGGGGTGGAGCAATAGGGTGGGGGAAGACAATACAACACAAAAGAGAGACAATTTGATTCACAGTGACTGGGAGCGACGGTAGTGAAAGTGCAGTGTGGTGTGGGTTAAAACTAGCTCGGAAGAGTCGCTGTGCCTAAGACTTTACTCCTGGACCTTCCGGCCAGGGTTAAAAAAACGTGAAGGATGGTGGTGATTGGGAGATACTATGTGCTCCTAACACCCCTCCTTTACTGCCAGGTGGTCAACATGTTTCGGCCGTGTCTGCCCCAAGTGTAGGGTCACGCCGGCCTTCATCAGGACTCTACCTGTCCCAGTGTTCTGATGCTCTCACTTCCTTCCAATTGAGGTAAGAGGGTATCTTAAAACCAGTTCTTTCCGTGGCGAGGAATATCCTCTCACAAGTAGTGATATTACTAAAAAGAGAGAAAAAGAGGATACCAGCAAAATGGGAGAGAGAAGAGAAGAAACAAACAGTTAGGAGTGGTCTTCTCCTCCATGCGTTTGCAGCTTTGTGTTTAGAGTTGTATCTACACATAAATACATCAAGAAGTGTCATTCATGTATACGGAAGAACTATTGTGCCTTCCCCTCATATTATTGCGTGTGCCAAATTGGAGGTACAGAGTACCTGAAAGGTAAGTGATCATATCTATAAAAAATATATCCAGCGTTTGCAACATCAGGCTATCGTCCAAACAGTCAACTCCGTTGCCCAATAGGGGTCCGGTGTGTATCTACTCACCGATTTTACCCCTAATTCGAATTAGAACTGGCGGCGGGTAAGGAGAGACCCCCTATAGTCACACTATTTAATAAAGGAAAGAGAAAAATAACAAGAGAGATTGTTATGTTAGTAATCCAACAAGGGGCCACTGCGCTCGACCTTTTACTTTCTCATAATGCGCCCTAATTCAATGTTGAAGTATGTCTAGAGGCGTTTTGGAGTAGTTGTAATAGTAGTAGTATTGACTCATACTTAGTCAATTCTTGTATGCTGTCGGTGTAGGTCAGCCGTGTGGTGCGCTGAACTGTGCGCGAATACAACAAGCGCCATCTGGTGTGAGGTATTGGTCGCCCCGCTGCATACAGTAGTACATAATGGTATGCTGTGGTAAGCCATGCCTAGAAAAGCAGAGCTATGTTGGGGGAGAAATATGCAGTTGCAATCCCCCATTTGTACTGTAGTACATCCCCGTTGTACTGCAGTAACACATCATGGTGGCAAAAGGATTTGAAACTGGTTATTACGTGCCTCCCCATCGCAACCCCCCACTTCTTACTCCTCCAAGGGTGGTGCTCCTCCAACGCTGCTCGCCTCAAACCGCCGTGTAGAATAATAGCGGAGGCGAGCGTAGGGTGTTTTTATTATTGTCATACGGAGCCTCCAAGTTCCGGTCACGTGTGGTGCGTACCGTACGGCAAACGACAAACGAACTCATGCATCCTAAACGCATGCGAAATACCGTCATACATTCTTCCCAAGATGATGCAACACTCAGTAAACTCTACCATCGCACTGTAGTAGAACGTAGAAACTATGAGGCCTAGTCTGCTCAAGGGGACACCATAAGGCATATCCTATAGCCACATGTGCGCTCAAGACCCCAGCAACCATGAAATGTTGCCCAGTCTTTACCATGATCGACAAAGGCCAGGCTTTCTGCCAAGTAAATCTTACTAATATTCACAAGAAGCACAATCCACTCCAGCATGGCATCAGATTAGAACTTGACTGTCAATAAGTAGAAATGTATTGGAGTGATCACCGACCTTATACATGCCAGTGAGCTCTGTAACCATCTTCAGATGAGGATAAAAAAACTACCTGAAACTGATGAAGCCTGTGAGGACCTGGCACTGTGGAAACGTCATCACCAGTGAAAAATAGAAGTTTTGCCTCACTGCTGTCGCACCATGTATACTGTTTAATCCCAACTAAAATTAAATAATATCCGATGTGCACATAACTAGGTTAAAAGGGACCCTGGCATCAAACACTGTTAGCAATACATCTACTGCTACATCATTAATCTATCTAAAACATGCTTGAATATTAAATGTATTTTTGGACTACCTGTGTTATGCTTCAGTGCTGACTACACTATTTAATCTCTTAAATCCCGTTTGAGGTGGAAGGGTTGTAATCGCTCTCAGCTGCATAAACTCAGTCGAGGCATAAAATGTTGCGTGACTACTGTAATTTCACTCTGTAACTGACTATAAGTCCAACTTAATTGAAATTGCTTTTGATGCATGCATATTTGCGTAACCAATGCTCTGCATAAAATGTAATTAGCTGCACTATTATTAGTCCACCATTAAATCAATTTAAACCTTCCATGGGCTGGAATGTCTTCGATTGCCTGTAAACAGTGCCACTGGCGTGGAGTGTTGGCAGGACTCTCAGATCCTCCCTCTGCATTCAGAGGCTACTGCTTGCCAATCAACCTTGGAATGCTCACCTGTCACTCCTGGACCAACCCTCTTAATACATGCCATGAATGGTTGTATGTGTCATCTCATCTCAATACTCTTTATTTGGCTATATTTCATAGCATATAAAGTGCAAATACAAAGGGCAGATTTACAAGCCGCTTGTGACACTTTTGCGCCGCCGCCGCGTCACTTTTTGTGACGCAGCAGCAGCATAAACGATGCGCCACTTTGCGGCCCATTCACAACGTGACGCATCAAGGGAGATGTGTCACCTTGTATAGCCCTGCGCCACATTATACCGCCGTCGGGTATAATGTATGCAGGATGGGCGTTCCCACCGGGGTAAGCTTTGTAGAAGTGACGCAGTGAAATCTACAAGATTTCACGGTGCCACTTCTAGGATGCCACTGCGTCAAAACCCTACGCCTGCTTGGAGCAAGCATAAGGAGTGACGCAGTGTATTAGGAATAGGCCTCCCCATGCATTGCTGGAGTTGCGGCGTGCTTGCGACAGGACTCCAGCAATGCGTGACTTTTGCGCCAACAGATGCGTAAAAATTTCTGACGTATCTGTTAATCCTTGCGCCATGGTGCGCCGTATTGTAAATAAGGCGCATCCATGGTGGCGCAAGGGGGGAAACTGACTCATCTATATAGATGCACCAGTTTCTTGTAAATAAGCCCCAAAGATTATACATATTATAGTACAAGTAGAACTAAAAATATTTAAAATAACATTGTACAACATAGTTGATAAATAAAGCTATTAAAAATTCATGAAAACGTATTACATAGGTTAAAAATTGTAACATTTCATAATACCATATCATGGTTGTATGTCCATTACTATGAGCGAACTGTGTCACACCAGGGTGAACTTCCCTGACCAGTCTCAAGGAAAATATTTTCTGGTTCTGCCCACATCAGTGTCAACACTACCACAGGCTTGAAAGAGAATCTGCTATATGGCCATAGCCAAATTTAAATTGCTCTTAAGACTCACACCTAGGAGTAGTCATGAAAAGGTGTAAGTCGCCTGACCACAATAATTGCTTCTTTTATATTAGGCAAATTTAAGAAAGCGCACGTTCACCAAAGGTTTCTTGGCGCTAAGCGAAGACGTTGATTGAGGCAGTTATAGGAGTTGGGGAAGAGAACATATTAACATTGATAGACTGGCTTAAATAACCATGTTTCGGGTTTCTTCCTGTGTGACCTGAGTTCTATTTCCTGACGTAAATATACTGGTAATTGGTTCCACAGACAAGGTGCTTGCACTGAAAAGCTGCGTCTGTCCATATCTTTTTTTTTATATCTTCGTATGAACAGATAGTTGGAATAAGATGACCGGGTGACACGTAATGGAGTATCCACCTGGCTACAAAGGGATAGGCAAAGCCCTTTAAAGCCTTAAAGATAAGACAACAGGTTTTAAATTGAATTCTTTGATTTACTGGTCCCCCATGGAATTGCTTCAGTAAGGGGAGAGCTTCTGTTTTCCTCTCCTGTTCCACTTAATGACAGATACATTAGAGTATGCACGAGGGTTGCTTCTACTATTCTAGATACTCGCCCAATAGCATGTACTACAGCTGGTTGTATAATGTCCATTCACATGGGTTTCTTCTCTGCCACTGTCGAATAGACCCACGGGAGATGCACTACAGCTGGTTGTGTAATTCCCATTCACGTGGGTTGCTTCTCTGCCACTGCCGGATAGACCCACGGGATATACACTACAGCTGGTTGTGTTATTCCCATTCACGTAGGTTGCTTCTCTGCCACTGCCGGATAGATCCATGGGATATACACTACAGCTGGTTGTGTTATTCCCACTTACGTAGGTTGCTTTTCTGCCACTGCCGGATAGACCCACGGGATATACACTACAACTGGTTGTGTAATGCCCATTCACGTGGATTGCTTCTCTGCCACTGATGGATACACCCACGGGAGATACACTACAGCTGGTTGTGTAATGCCCCTTCATGTGGGTTGCTTCTCTGTCACTGCCCGATAGACCCACGGTATATACACTACAGCTGGTTTTGTAATGCCAATTCACGTGGGTTGCTTCTCTGCCACTGCCAGATAGACCCACGGGATATACACTACAGCTGGTTGTGTAATGCCCATTCACCTGGGTTGCTTCTCTGCCACTGACGGATAGACCCAAGGGACATACACTACAGCTGGTTGTGTAATGCCCATTCACGTGTATTGCTTCTCTGCCACTGACGGATAGACCCACAGGATATACACTACAGCTGGTTGTGTAATGCCCATTCACGTGGATTGCTTCTCTGCCACTGCCGGATAGACCCACAGGATATACACGACAACTGGTTGTGTAATGCCCATTCACGTGGGTTGCTTCTCTGCCACTGCAGGATAGAACCACAGGATATACAGTACAACTGGTTTTGTAATGCCCATTCACGTGGGTTGCTTCGCTGCCACTGCCGGATAGACCCAAGGGACATAGACTACAGCTGGTTGTGTAATGCCCATTCACCTGGGTTGCTTCTCTGCCACTGCCGGATAGACCCACGGGACATACACTACAGCTGGTTGTGTAATGCCCATTCACGGGGGTTGCTTCTCTGCCAGTGCCGGATACACCCACGGGATGTACACTACAGCTGGTTGTGTAATGCCCATTCACTTGGGTTGCTTCTCTGCCACTGTAGGATAGACCAACGGGAGAAACACTACAGCTGGTTGTGTAATGCCCATTCACGCGGGTTGCTTCTCTGCCACTGAAGGATAGACCCACTGGAGATGCACTACAGCTGCTTGTGTAATTCCCATTCACGTGGGTTGCTTATCTGCCACTGCCGGATAGACCCACGGGAGATGCACTACAGCTGGTTGTGTAATTCCCATTCACGTGGATTGCTTCTCTGCCACTGCTGGACAGACCCACGGGATATACACTACAGCTTCACGAGGGTTGCTTCTCTGCCACTGCTGGATAGACCCACGGGAGATACACTACAGCTGGTTGTGTAATGCCCATTCACGTGGGTTGCTTCTCGGCCACTGCCAGATAGACCCACGGGAGATACACTACAGCTGGTTGTGTAATGCCCATTCACCTGGGTTGCTTCTCTGCCACTGCCGGATAGACCCACGGGATATACACAACAGCTGGTTGTGTAATGCCCATTAACCTGGGTTGCTTCTCTGCCACTGCCGGATAGACCCACAGGATATACACTACAGCTGGTTGTGTAATGCCCATTCACCTGGGTTGCTTCTCTGCCACTGCCGGATAGACCCACGGGATATACACTACAGCTGGTTGTGTAATGCCCATTCACCTGGGTTGCTTCTCTGCCACTGCCGAATAGACCCACGGGACATACACTACAGCTGGTTGTGTAATGCCCATTCACGTGGGTTGCTTCTCTGCCACTGTCGGATAGACCCAAGGGACATACACTACAGCTGGTTGTGTAATGCCCATTCACGTGGATTGCTTCTCTGCCACTGCCGGAGAGACCCACGGGACATACACTACAGCTGGTTGTGTTATTCCCATTCACGTGGGTTGCTTCTCTGCCACTGCCGGATAGACCCACGGGAGATACACTACAGCTGGTTGTGTAATGCCCATTCACGTGGGTTGCTTCTCTGCCACTGCGGGATAGACCCACGGGACATACACTACGGCTGGTTGTGTAATGCCCATTCACGTGGGTTGCTTCTCTGCCACTGATGGATAGACCCACGGGACATACACTACAGCTGGTTGTGTAATGCCCATTCACCTGGGTTGCTTCTCTGCCACTGACGGATAGACCCACGGGACATACACTACAGCTGGTTGTGTAATGCCCATTCACCTGGGTTGCTTCTCTGCCACTGACGGATAGACCCACGGGACATACTCTACAGCTGGTTGTGTAATGCCCATTCACCTGGGTTGCTTCTCTGCCGCTGACGGATAGACCCATGGGAGATACACTACAGCTGGTTGTGTAATGCCCATTCACGTGGGTTGCTTCTCTGCCACTGCCGGATAGACCCAAGGGATATACACTACAGCTGGTTGTGTAATGCCCATTGACGTGGGTTGCTTCTCTGCCACTGCCGGATAGACCCAAGGGATATACACTACAGCTGGTTGTGTAATGCCCATTGACGTGGGTTGCTTCTCTGCCACTGCCGGATAGACCCACGGGACATACACTACAGCTGGTTGTGTAATGCCCATTCACCTGGGTTGCTTCTCTGCCACTGACGGATAGACCCACGGGACATACTCTACAGCTGGTTGTGTAATGCCCATTCACGTGGGTTGCTTCTCTGCCACTGACGGATAGACCCACGGGACATACACTACAGCTGGTTGTGTAATGCCCATTCACCTGGGTTGCTTCTCTGCCACTGACGGATAGACCCACGGGACATACACTACAGCTGGTTGTGTAATGCCCATTCACGTGGGTTGCTTCTCTGCCACTGACGGATAGACCCACGGGACATACACTACAGCTGGTTGTGTAATGCCCATTCACCTGGGTTGCTTCTCTGCCACTGACGGATAGACCCACGGGACATACACTACAGCTGGTTGTGTAATGCCCATTCACCTGGGTTGCTTCTCTGCCACTGCCGGATAGACCCACGGGACATACACTACAGCTGGTTGTGTAATGCCCATTCACCTGGGTTGCTTCTCTGCCACTGACGGATAGACCCACGGGATATACACTACAGCTGGTTGTGTAATGCCCATTCACCTGGGTTGCTTCTCTGCCACTGCCGGATAGACCCACGGGACATACACTACAGCTGGTTGTGTAATGCCCATTCACGTGGGTTGCTTCTCTGCCACTGCCGGATAGACCCACGGGACATACACTACAGCTGGTTGTGTAATGCCCATTCACCTGGGTTGCTTCTCTGCCACTGCCGGATAGACCCACGGGACATACACTACAGCTGGTTGTGTAATGCCCATTCACCTGGGTTGCTTCTCTGCCACTGACGGATAGACCCACGGGACATACACTACAGCTGGTTGTGTAATGCCCATTCACCTGGGTTGCTTCTCTGCCACTGACGGATAGACCCACGGGACATACCCTACAGCTGGTTGTGTAATGCCCATTCACCTGGGTTGCTTCTCTGCCACTGATGGATAGATCCACGGGACCTACACTACAGCTGGTTGTTAATGCCCATTCACGTGGGTTGCTTCTCTGCCACTGCCGGATAGACCCACGGGACATACACTACAGCTGGTTGTGTTATTCCCATTCACATGGGTTGCTTCTCTGCCACTGCCGGATAGACCCACGGGACATACACTACAGCTGGTTGTGTAATGCCCATTCACGTGGGTTGCTTCTCTGCCACTGATGGATAGACCCACGGGACATACACTACAGCTGGTTGTGTAATGCCCATTCACCTGGGTTGCTTCTCTGCCACTGACGGATAGACCCACGGGACATACTCTACAGCTGGTTGTGTAATGCCCATTCACCTGGGTTGCTTCTCTGCCACTGACGGATAGACCCACGGGAGATACACTACAGCTGGTTGTGTAATGCCCATTCACATGGGTTGCTTCTCTGCCGCTGCCGGATAGATCCACGGGACCTACACTACAGCTGGTTGTTAATGCCCATTCACGTGGGTTGCTTCTCTGCCACTGCCGGATAGACCCACGGGACATACACTACAGCTGGTTGTGTTATTCCCATTCACATGGGTTGCTTCTCTGCCACTGCCAGATAAACCCACGGGAGATACACTACAGCTGGTTGTGTAATGCCCATTCACGTGGGTTGGTTTTCTGCCACAGCCAGATAGACCCACGGGAGATACACTACAGCTGGTGGTGTAATGCCCATTCACATGGGGTGCTTCTCTGCCACTGCGGGATAGACCCAGGGGACATACACTACAGCTGGTTGTGTAATGCTCATTCACCTGGGTTGCTTCTCTGCCACTGACGTATAGATCCACGGGACATACACTACAGCTGGTTGTGTAATGCTCATTCACCTGGGTTGCTTCTCTGCCGCTGACGGATAGACCCACTGGAGATACACTACAGCTGGTTGTGTAATGCCCATTCACATGGGTTGCTTCTCTGCAGCTGTCGGATAGACCCACGGGACATACTCTACAGCTGGTTGTGTAATGCCCATTCACCTGGGTTGCTTCTCTGCCACTGACGGATAGATCCACGGGACACACACTACAGCTGGTTGTGTAATGCTCATTCACCTGGGTTGCTTCTCTGCCGCTGACGGATAGACCCGCGGGAGATACACTACAGCTGGTTGTGTAATGCCCATTAACATGGGTTGCTTCTCTGCAGCTGCCGGATAGACCCACGGGACATACTCTACAGCTGGTTGTGTAATGTCCATTCACCTGGGTTGCTTCTCTGCCACTGACGGATAGATCCACGGGACATACACTACAGCTGGTTGTGTAATGCCCATTCACGTGGGTTGCTTCTCTGCCACTGTCAGATAGACCCAAGGGACATACACTACAGCTGGTTGTGTAATGCCCATTCATGTGGGTTGCTTCTCTGCCACTCCCGGATAGACCCACGGGACATACACTACAGCTGGTTGTGTTATTCCCATTCACGTCGGTTGCTTCTCTGCCACTGCCGGATAGACCCACGGGAGTTACACTACAGCTGGTTGTGTAATGCCCATTCACCTGGGTTGCTTCTCTGCCACTGCCGGATAGACCCACGGGATATACACTACAGCTGGTTGTGTAATGCCCATTCACCTGGGTTGCTTCTCTGCCACTGCCGGATAGACCCACGGGATATACACTACAGCTGGTTGTGTAATGCCCATTCACCTGGGTTGCTTCTCTGCCACTGCCGAATAGGCCCACGGGACATACACTACAGCTGGTTGTGTAATGCCCATTCACGTGGGTTGCTTCTCTGCCACTGCCGGATATACCCACGGGGCATACACTACAGCTGGTTGTGTAATGCCCATTCACCTGGGTTGCTTCTCTGCCAGTGATGGATAGACCCACAGGACATACTCTACAGCTGGTTGTGTAATGCCCATTCACCTGGGTTGCTTCTCTGCCACTGATGGATAGATCCACGGGACATACACTACAGCTGGTTGTGTAATGCCCATTCACCTGGGTTGCTTCTCTGCCGCTGACGTATAGACCCACGGGACATATCCTACAGCTGGTTGTGTAATGCCCATTCACCTGGGTTGCTTTTCTGCCACTGAAGGATAGATCTACGGGACATACACTACAGCTGGTTGTGTAATGCCCATTCACGTGGGTTGCTTTTCGGCCACAGCCAGATAGACCCACGGGAGATACACTACAGCTGGTTGTGTAATGCCCATTCACGTGGGTTGCTTTTCGGCCACAGCCAGATAGACCCACGGGAGATACACTACAGCTGGTTGTGTAATGCCCATTCACATTGGTTGCTTCTCTGCCACTGCGGGATAGACCCACGGGACATACACTACAGCTGGTTGTGTAATGCCCATTGACGTGGGTTGGTTCTCTGCCACTGATGGATAGACCCACGGGACATACACTACAGCTGGTTGTGTAATGCCCATTCACCTGGGTTGCTTCTCTGCCACTGACGGATAGGCCCATGGGATATACTCTACAGCTCGTTGTTTAATGCCCATTCACCTGGGTTACTTCTCTGCCACTGACGGATAGATCCACAGGACATACACTACAGCTGGTTGTGTAATGCTCATTCACCTGGGTTGCTTTTCTGCAGCTGACAGATAGACCCATGGGAGATACACTACAGCTGGTTGTGTAATGCCCATTCACATGGTTTGCTTCTCTGCCGCTGCCGGATAGATCCACGGGACATACACTACAGCTGGTTGTGTAATGCCCATTCACGTGGGTTGCTTCTCTGCCACTGCCGGATAGACCCACGGGACATACACTACAGCTGGTTGTGTTATTCCCATTCACATGGGTTGCTTCTCTGCCACTGCCGGATAGACCCACGGGACATACACTACAGCTGGTTGTGTAATGCCCATTCACGTGGGTTGGTTTTCGGCCACAGCCAGATAGACCCACGGGAGATACACTACAGCTGGTGGTGTAATGCCCATTCACATGGGGTGCTTCTCTGCCACTGCGGGATAGACCCAGGGGACATACACTACAGCTGGTTGTGTAATGCTCATTCACCTGGGTTGCTTCTCTGCCACTGACGTATAGATCCACGGGACATACACTACAGCTGGTTGTGTAATGCTCATTCACCTGGGTTGCTTCTCTGCCGCTGACGGATAGACCCACTGGAGATACACTACAGCTGGTTGTGTAATGCCCATTCACATGGGTTGCTTCTCTGCAGCTGTCGGATAGACCCACGGGACATACTCTACAGCTGGTTGTGTAATGCCCATTCACCTGGGTTGCTTCTCTGCCACTGACGATAGATCCACGGGACACACACTACAGCTGGTTGTGTAATGCTCATTCACCTGGGTTGCTTCTCTGCCGCTGACGGATAGACCCGCGGGAGATACACTACAGCTGGTTGTGTAATGCCCATTAACATGGGTTGCTTCTCTGCAGCTGCCGGATAGACCCACGGGACATACTCTACAGCTGGTTGTGTAATTTCCATTCACCTGGGTTGCTTCTCTGCCACTGACGGATAGATCCACGGGACATACACTACAGCTGGTTGTGTAATGCCCATTCACGTGGGTTGCTTCTCTGCCACTGTCAGATAGACCCAAGGGACATACACTACAGCTGGTTGTGTAAAGCCCATTCATGTGGGTTGCTTCTCTGCCACTCCCGGATAGACCCACGGGACATACACTACAGCTGGTTGTGTTATTCCCATTCACGTCGGTTGCTTCTCTGCCACTGCCGGATAGACCCACGGGAGTTACACTACAGCTGGTTGTGTAATGCCCATTCACGTGGGTTGCTTTTCGGTCACTGCCAGATAGACCCACGAGAGATACAGTACAGCTGGTTGTGTAATGCCCATTCACATGGGTTGCTTCTCTGCCACTGCGGGATAGACCCACGGGACATACACTACAGCTGGTTGTGTAATGCCCATTCACGTGGGTTGCTTCTCTGCCATTGACGGATAGACCCACGGGACATACACTACAACTGGTTCTGCAATGCCCATTCAC
The DNA here is from genome assembly GCA_963921515.1 of Calotriton arnoldi. NCBI lineage: Eukaryota > Metazoa > Chordata > Amphibia > Caudata > Salamandridae > Calotriton > Calotriton arnoldi. The sequence goes on from CAWUFW010022908.1 coordinate 50,822, forward strand.
CTGGGTTGCTTCTCTGCGTCTGACAGATAGACCCACGGGACATACTCTACAGCTGGTTGTGTAATGCCCATTCACCTGGGTTGCTTCTCTGCCGCTGATGGATAGATCCACGGGACATACACTACAGCTGGTTGTGTAATGCCCATTCAGCTGGGTTTCTTCTCTGCCACTGTGGGATAGACCCATGGGAGATACACTACAGCTGGTTGTGTAATGCCCATTCACCTGGGTTGCTTCTCTGCCACTGCGGGATAGGCCCACGGGACATACACTACAGCTGGTTGTGTAATGCCCATTCACCTGGGTTGCTTCTCTGCCGCTGACGGATAGACCCACGGGACATACCCTACAGCTGGTTGTGTAATGCCCATTCACCTGGGTTGCTTTTCTGCCACTGAAGGATAGTTTCACGGGACATACTCTACAGTTGGTTGTGTAATGCCCATTCACGTGGGTTGCTTCTCTGCCACTGATGGATAGATCCAAGGGACATACACTACAGCTGGTTGTCTAATGCCCATTCACGTGGGTTGCTTTTCGGCCATAGCCAGATAGACCCACGGGATATACTCTACAGCTCGTTGTTTAATGCCCATTCACCTTGGTTGCTTCTCTGCCACTGACGGATAGATCCACAGGACATACACTACAGCTGGTTGTGTAATGCTCATTCACCTGGGTTGCTTTTCTGCCGCTGACGGATAGACCCACGGGAGATACACTACAGCTGGTTGTGTAATGCCCATTCACATGGGTTGCTTCTCTGCCGCTGCCGGATAGATCCACGGGACATACACTACAGCTGGTTGTGTAATGCCCATTCACCTGGGTTGCTTCTCTGCCGCTGCCGGATAGACCCACAGGAGATACACTACAGCTGGTTGTTTAATGCCCATTCACGTGGGTTGCTTCTCTGCCGCTGCCGGATAGACCCACGGGACATACACTACAGCTGGTTGTGTTATTCCCATTCACGTGGGTTGCTTCTCTGCCACTGCCGGATATACCCACGGGACATACACTACAGCTGGTTGTGTAATGCCCATTCACGTGGGTTGCTTTTCGGCCACAGCCAGATAGACCCACGGGAGATACACTACAGCTGGTTGTGTAATGCCCATTCACATGGGTTGCTTCTCTGCCACTGCGGGATAGACCCACGGGACATACACTACAGCTGGTTGTGTAATGCCCATTGACGTGGGTTGCTTTTCTGCCACTGATGGATAGACCCACGGGACATACACTACAGCTGGTTGTGTAATGCCCATTCACCTGGGTTGCTTCTCTGCCACTGATGGATAGATCCACGGGACATACACTACAGCTGGTTGTGTAATGCCCATTCACCTGGGTTGCTTCTCTGCCGCTGACGGATAGACCCACGGGACATATCCTACAGCTGGTTGTGTAATGCCCATTCACCTGGGTTGCTTTTCTGCCACTGAAGGATAGATCTACGGGACATACACTACAGCTGGTTGTGTAATGCCCATTCACGTGGGTTGCTTTTCGGCCACAGCCAGATAGACCCACGGGAGATACACTACAGCTGGTTGTGTAATGCCCATTCACATGGGTTGCTTCTCTGCCACTGCGGGATAGACCCACGGGACATACACTACAGCTGGTTGTGTAATGCCCATTGACGTGGGTTGATTCTCTGCCGCTGATGGATAGACCCACGGGACATACACTATAGCTGGTTGTGTAATGCCCATTCACCTGGGTTGCTTCTCTGCCACTGACGGATAGGCCCATGGGATATACTCTACAGCTCGTTGTTTAATGCCCATTCACCTGGGTTGCTTCTCTGCCACTGACGGATAGATCCACAGGACATACACTACAGCTGGTTGTGTAATGCTCATTCACCTGGGTTGCTTTTCTGCAGCTGACGGATAGACCCATGGGAGATACACTACAGCTGGTTGTGTAATGCCCATTCACATGGGTTGCTTCTCTGCCGCTGCCGGATATAGATCCACGGGACATACACTACAGCTGGTTGTGTAATGCCCATTCACCTGGGTTGCTTCTCTGCCGCTGCCGGATAGACCCACAGGAGATACACTACAGCTGGTTGTGTAATGCCCATTCACGTGGGTTGCTTCTCTGCCGCTGCCGGATAGACCCACGGGACATACACTACAGCTGGTTGTGTTATTCCCATTCACATGGGTTGCTTCTCTGCCACTGCCGGATAGACCCACGGGACATACACTACAGCTGGTTGTGTAATGCCCATTCACGTGGGTTGCTTTTCGGCCACAGCCAGATAGACCCACGGGAGATACACTACAGCTGGTGGTGTAATGCCCATTCACATGGGGTGCTTCTCTGCCACTGCGGGATAGACCCAGGGGACATACACTACAGCTGGTTGTGTAATGCTCATTCACCTGGGTTGCTTCTCTGCCACTGACGGATAGATCCACGGGACATACACTACAGCTGGTTGTGTAATGCTTTTTCACCTGGGTTGCTTCTCTGCCGCTGACGGATAGACCCACTGGAGATACACTACAGCTGGTTGTGTAATGCCCATTCACATGGGTTGCTTCTCTGCAGCTGTCGGATAGACCCACGGGACATACTCTACAGCTGGTTGTGTAATGCCCATTCACATGGGTTGCTTCTCTGCCACTGCGTGATAGACCCACGGGACATACACTACAGCTGGTTGTGTAATGCCCATTGACGTGGGTTGCTTTTCTGCAACTGATGGATAGACCCACGGGACATACACTACAGCTGGTTGTGTAATGCCCATTCACCTGGGTTGCTTCTCTGCCACTGACGGATAGGCCCACGGGATATACTCTACAGCTCGTTGTGTAATGCCCATTCACCTGGGTTGCTTCTCTGCCACTGACGGATAGATCCACGGGACATACACTACAGCTGGTTGTGTAATGCTCATTCACCTGGGTTGCTTATCTGCCGCTGACAGATAGACCCACGGGAGATACACTACAGCTGGTTGTGTAATGCCCATTCACATGGGTTGCTTCTCTGCAGCTGCCGGATAGACCCACGGGACATACTCTACAGCTGGTTGTGTAATGCCCATTCACCTGGGTTGCTTCTCTGCCACTGACGGATAGATCCACGGGACATACACTACAGCTGGTTGTGTAATGCCCATTCACGTGGGTTGCTTCTCTGCCACTGTCAGATAGACCCAAGGGACATACACTACAGCTGGTTGTGTAATGCCCATTCATGTGGGTTGCTTCTCTGCCACTGCCGGATAGACCCACGGGACATACACTACAGCTGGTTGTGTTATTCCCATTCACGTCGGTTGCTTCTCTGCCACTGCCGGATAGACCCACGGGAGATACACTACAGCTGGTTGTGTAATGCCCATTCATGTGGGTTGCTTTTCGGCCACTGCCATATAGACCCACGAGAGATAGAGTACAGCTGGTTGTGTAATGCCCATTCACATGGGTTGCTTCTCTGCCACTGCGGGATAGACCCACGGGACATACACTACAGCTGGTTGTGTAATGCCCATTCACGTGGGTTGCTTCTCTGCCATTGACGGATAGACCCACGGGACATACACTACAGCTGGTTGTGTAATGCCCATTCACCTGGGTTGCTTCTCTGCCACTGACGGATAGACCCACGGGACATACTCTACAACTGGTTGTGTAATGCCCATTCACCTGGGTTGCTTCTCTGCCGCTGATGGATAGATCCACGGGACATACACTACAGCTGGTTGTGTAATGCCCATTCCCTGGGTTGCTTCTCTGCCACTGTGGGATAGACCCACGGGAGATACACTACAGCTGGTTGTGTAATGCCCATTCACGTGGGTTGCTTCTCTGCCACTGCGGGATAGGCCCACGGGACATACACTACAGCTGGTTGTGTAATGCCCATTCACGTGCGTTGCTTCTCTGCCACTGACGGATAGACCCACGGGACATACACTACAGCTGGTTGTGTAATGCCCACTCACCTGGGTTGCTTCTCTGCCACTGACGGATAGACCCACAGGACATACTCTACAGCTGGTTGTGTAATGCCCATTCACCTGGGTTGCTTCTCTGCCACTGATGGATAGATCCACGGGACATACACTACAGCTGGTTGTGTAATGCCCATTCACCTGGGTTGCTTCTCTGCCGCTGACGGATAGACCCACGGGATATACCCTACAGCTGGTTGTGTAATGCCCATTCATGTGGGTTGCTTCTCTGCCACTGCCGGATAGACCCTCGGGAGATGCACTACAGCTGGTTGTGTAATTCCCATTCACGTGGGTTGCTTCTCTGCCACTGCCAGATAGACCCACGGGATATACACTACAGCTTCACGTGGGTTGCTTCTCTGCCACTGTCGGATAGACCCACGGGAGATACACTACAGCTGGTTGTGCAATGCCCATTCAAGTGGGTTGCTTCTCGGACACTGCCAGATAGACCCACGGGAGATACACTACAGCTAGTTGTGTAATGCCCATTCACCTGGGTTGCTTCTCTGCCACTGCCGAATAGACCGACGGGATATACACTACAGCTGGTTGTGTAATGCCCTTTAACCTGGGTTGCTTCTCTGCCACTGTCGGATAGACCCATGGAATATACACAACAGCTGGTTGTGTAATGCCCATTCACGTGGGTTGCTTCTCTGCCACTGTCGTATAGACCAACGGGAGATACACTACAGCTAGTTGTGTAATGCCCATTCACCTGGGTTGCTTCTCTGCCACTGCCGGATAGACCCATGGGATATACACTACAGCTGGTTGTGTAATGCCCATTAACCTGGGTTGCTTCTCTGCCACTGCCCGATAGACCCACAGGATATACACTACAGCTGGTTTTGTAATGACCATTCACGTGGGTTGCTTCTCTGCCACTGCCGGATAGACCCAAGGGATATACACTACAGCTGGTTGTGTAATGCCCATTCACCTGGTTTGCTTCTCTGCCACTGCTGGATAGACCCAAGGGACATACTCTACAGCTGGTTGTGTAATGCCCATTCACGTGGGTTGCTTTTCGGCCACTGCCAGATAGACCCACGAGAGATACAGTACAGCTGGTTGTGTAATGCCCATTCACGTGGGTTGCTTCTCTGCCATTGATGGATAGACCCACGGGACATACACTACAGCTGGTTGTGCAATGCCCATTCACCTGGGTTGCTTCTCTGCCACTGACGGATAGACCCACAGGACATACTCTACAGCTGGTTGTGTAATGCCCATTCACCTGGGTTGCTTCTCTGCCGCTGATGGATAGAACCACGGGACATACACTACAGCTGGTTGTGTAATGCCCATTCACCTGGGTTGCTTCTCTGCCACTGTGGGATAGACCCACGGGAGATACACTACAGCTGGTTGTGTAATGCCCATTCACGTGGGTTGCTTTTCGGCCACTGCCAAATAGACCCACGAGAGATACACTACAGCTGGTTGTGTAATGCCCATTCACATGGGTTGCTTCTCTGCCAGTGTTGGATAGGCCCACGGGACATACACTACAGCTGGTTGTGTAATGCCCATTCACCTGGGTTGCTTCTCTGCCACTGACGGATAGACCCACGGGACATACTCTACAGCTGGTTGTGTAATGCCCATTCACCTGGGTTGCTTCTCTGCCACTGATGGATAGATCCACGGGACATACACTACAGCTGGTTGTGTAATGCTCATTCACCTGGGTTGCTTCTCTGCCGCTGACGGATAGACCCACTGGAGATACACTACAGCTGGTTGTGTAATGCCCATTCACATGGGTTGCTTCTCTGCAGCTGTCGGATAGACCCACGGGACATACTCTACAGCTGGTTGTGTAATGCCCATTCACCTGGGTTGCTTCTCTGCCACTGACGATAGATCCACGGGACACACACTACAGCTGGTTGTGTAATGCTCATTCACCTGGGTTGCTTCTCTGCCGCTGACGGATAGACCCGCGGGAGATACACTACAGCTGGTTGTGTAATGCCCATTAACATGGGTTGCTTCTCTGCCACTGACGGATAGATCCACGGGACATACACTACAGCTGGTTGTGTAATGCCCATTCACGTGGGTTGCTTCTCTGCCACTGTCAGATAGACCCAAGGGACATACACTACAGCTGGTTGTGTAAAGCCCATTCATGTGGGTTGCTTCTCTGCCACTCCCGGATAGACCCACGGGACATACACTACAGCTGGTTGTGTTATTCCCATTCACGTCGGTTGCTTCTCTGCCACTGCCGGATAGACCCACGGGAGTTACACTACAGCTGGTTGTGTAATGCCCATTCACGTGGGTTGCTTTTCGGTCACTGCCAGATAGACCCACGAGAGATACAGTACAGCTGGTTGTGTAATGCCCATTCACATGGGTTGCTTCTCTGCCACTGCGGGATAGACCCACGGGACATACACTACAGCTGGTTGTGTAATGCCCATTCATGTGGGTTGCTTCTCTGCCATTGACGGATAGACCCACGGGACATACACTACAGCTGGTTCTGCAATGCCCATTCACCTGGGTTGCTTCTCTGCGTCTGACAGATAGACCCACGGGACATACTCTACAGCTGGTTGTGTAATGCCCATTCACCTGGGTTGCTTCTCTGCCGCTGATGGATAGATCCACGGGACATACACTACAGCTGGTTGTGTAATGCCCATTCAGCTGGGTTTCTTCTCTGCCACTGTGGGATAGACCCATGGGAGATACACTACAGCTGGTTGTGTAATGCCCATTCACCTGGGTTGCTTCTCTGCCACTGCGGGATAGGCCCACGGGACATACACTACAGCTGGTTGTGTAATGCCCATTCACCTGGGTTGCTTCTCTGCCGCTGACGGATAGACCCACGGGACATACCCTACAGCTGGTTGTGTAATGCCCATTCACCTGGGTTGCTTTTCTGCCACTGAAGGATAGTTTCACGGGACATACTCTACAGTTGGTTGTGTAATGCCCATTCACGTGGGTTGCTTCTCTGCCACTGATGGATAGATCCAAGGGACATACACTACAGCTGGTTGTCTAATGCCCATTCACGTGGGTTGCTTTTCGGCCATAGCCAGATAGACCCACGGGATATACTCTACAGCTCGTTGTTTAATGCCCATTCACCTTGGTTGCTTCTCTGCCACTGACGGATAGATCCACAGGACATACACTACAGCTGGTTGTGTAATGCTCATTCACCTGGGTTGCTTTTCTGCCGCTGACGGATAGACCCACGGGAGATACACTACAGCTGGTTGTGTAATGCCCATTCACATGGGTTGCTTCTCTGCCGCTGCCGGATAGATCCACGGGACATACACTACAGCTAGTTGTGTAATGCCCATTCACCTGGGTTGCTTCTCTGCCGCTGCCGGATAGACCCACAGGAGATACACTACAGCTGGTTGTTTAATGCCCATTCACGTGGGTTGCTTCTCTGCCGCTGCCGGATAGACCCACGGGACATACACTACAGCTGGTTGTGTTATTCCCATTCACGTGGGTTGCTTCTCTGCCACTGCCGGATATACCCACGGGACATACACTACAGCTGGTTGTGTAATGCCCATTCACGTGGGTTGCTTTTCGGCCACAGCCAGATAGACCCACGGGAGATACACTACAGCTGGTTGTGTAATGCCCATTCACATGGGTTGCTTCTCTGCCACTGCGGGATAGACCCACGGGACATACACTACAGCTGGTTGTGTAATGCCCATTGACGTGGGTTGCTTTTCTGCCACTGATGGATAGACCCACGGGACATACACTACAGCTGGTTGTGTAATGCCCATTCACCTGGGTTGCTTCTCTGCCACTGATGGATAGATCCACGGGACATACACTACAGCTGGTTGTGTAATGCCCATTCACCTGGGTTGCTTCTCTGCCGCTGACGGATAGACCCACGGGACATATCCTACAGCTGGTTGTGTAATGCCCATTCACCTGGGTTGCTTTTCTGCCACTGAAGGATAGATCTACGGGACATACACTACAGCTGGTTGTGTAATGCCCATTCACGTGGGTTGCTTTTCGGCCACAGCCAGATAGACCCACGGGAGATACACTACAGCTGGTTGTGTAATGCCCATTCACATGGGTTGCTTCTCTGCCACTGCGGGATAGACCCACGGGACATACACTACAGCTGGTTGTGTAATGCCCATTGACGTGGGTTGGTTCTCTGCCGCTGATGGATAGACCCACGGGACATACACTACAGCTGGTTGTGTAATGCCCATTCACCTGGGTTGCTTCTCTGCCACTGACGGATAGGCCCATGGGATATACTCTACAGCTCGTTGTTTAATGCCCATTCACCTGGGTTGCTTCTCTGCCACTGACGGATAGATCCACAGGACATACACTACAGCTGGTTGTGTAATGCTCATTCACCTGGGTTGCTTTTCTGCAGCTGACGGATAGACCCATGGGAGATACACTACAGCTGGTTGTGTAATGCCCATTCACATGGGTTGCTTCTCTGCCGCTGCCGGATAGATCCACGGGACATACACTACAGCTGGTTGTGTAATGCCCATTCACCTGGGTTGCTTCTCTGCCGCTGCCGGATAGACCCACAGGAGATACAGTACAGCTGGTTGTGTAATGCCCATTCACGTGGGTTGCTTCTCTGCCGCTGCCGGATAGACCCACGGGACATACACTACAGCTGGTTGTGTAATGCCCATTCACGTGGGTTGCTTTTCGGCCACAGCCAGATAGACCCACGGGAGATACACTACAGCTGGTGGTGTAATGCCCATTCACATGGGGTGCTTCTCTGCCACTGCGGGATAGACCCAGGGGACATACACTACAGCTGGTTGTGTAATGCTCATTCACCTGGGTTGCTTCTCTGCCACTGACGGATAGATCCACGGGACATACACTACAGCTGGTTGTGTAATGCTTTTTCACCTGGGTTGCTTCTCTGCCGCTGACGGATAGACCCACTGGAGATACACTACAGCTGGTTGTGTAATGCCCATTCACATGGGTTGCTTCTCTGCAGCTGTCGGATAGACCCACGGGACATACTCTACAGCTGGTTGTGTAATGCCCATTCACATGGGTTGCTTCTCTGCCACTGCGTGATAGACCCACGGGACATACACTACAGCTGGTTGTGTAATGCCCATTGACGTGGGTTGCTTTTCTGCAACTGATGGATAGACCCACGGGACATACACTACAGCTGGTTGTGTAATGCCCATTCACCTGGGTTGCTTCTCTGCCACTGACGGATAGGCCCACGGGATATACTCTACAGCTCGTTGTGTAATGCCCATTCACCTGGGTTGCTTCTCTGCCACTGACGGATAGATCCACGGGACATACACTACAGCTGGTTGTGTAATGCTCATTCACCTGGGTTGCTTATCTGCCGCTGACAGATAGACCCACGGGAGATACACTACAGCTGGTTGTGTAATGCCCATTCACATGGGTTGCTTCTCTGCAGCTGCCGGATAGACCCACGGGACATACTCTACAGCTGGTTGTGTAATGCCCATTCACCTGGGTTGCTTCTCTGCCACTGACGGATAGATCCACGGGACATACACTACAGCTGGTTGTGTAATGCCCATTCACGTGGGTTGCTTCTCTGCCACTGTCAGATAGACCCAAGGGACATACACTACAGCTGGTTGTGTAATGCCCATTCATGTGGGTTGCTTCTCTGCCACTGCCGGATAGACCCACGGGACATACACTACAGCTGGTTGTGTTATTCCCATTCACGTCGGTTGCTTCTCTGCCACTGCCGGATAGACCCACGGGAGATACACTACAGCTGGTTGTGTAATGCCCATTCATGTGGGTTGCTTTTCGGCCACTGCCATATAGACCCACGAGAGATAGAGTACAGCTGGTTGTGTAATGCCCATTCACATGGGTTGCTTCTCTGCCACTGCGGGATAGACCCACGGGACATACACTACAGCTGGTTGTGTAATGCCCATTCACGTGGGTTGCTTCTCTGCCATTGACGGATAGACCCACGGGACATACACTACAGCTGGTTGTGTAATGCCCATTCACCTGGGTTGCTTCTCTGCCACTGACGGATAGACCCACGGGACATACTCTACAACTGGTTGTGTAATGCCCATTCACCTGGGTTGCTTCTCTGCCGCTGATGGATAGATCCACGGGACATACACTACAGCTGGTTGTGTAATGCCCATTCCCTGGGTTGCTTCTCTGCCACTGTGGGATAGACCCACGGGAGATACACTACAGCTGGTTGTGTAATGCCCATTCACGTGGGTTGCTTCTCTGCCACTGCGGGATAGGCCCACGGGACATACACTACAGCTGGTTGTGTAATGCCCATTCACGTGCGTTGCTTCTCTGCCACTGACGGATAGACCCACGGGACATACACTACAGCTGGTTGTGTAATGCCCATTCACCTGGGTTGCTTCTCTGCCACTGACGGATAGACCCACAGGACATACTCTACAGCTGGTTGTGTAATGCCCATTCACCTGGGTTGCTTCTCTGCCACTGATGGATAGATCCACGGGACATACACTACAGCTGGTTGTGTAATGCCCATTCACCTGGGTTGCTTCTCTGCCGCTGACGGATAGACCCACGGGATATACCCTACAGCTGGTTGTGTAATGCCCATTCATGTGGGTTGCTTCTCTGCCACTGCCGGATAGACCCTCGGGAGATGCACTACAGCTGGTTGTGTAATTCCCATTCACGTGGGTTGCTTCTCTGCCACTGCCAGATAGACCCACGGGATATACACTACAGCTTCACGTGGGTTGCTTCTCTGCCACTGTCGGATAGACCCACGGGAGATACACTACAGCTGGTTGTGCAATGCCCATTCAAGTGGGTTGCTTCTCGGACACTGCCAGATAGACCCACGGGAGATACACTACAGCTAGTTGTGTAATGCCCATTCACCTGGGTTGCTTCTCTGCCACTGCCGAATAGACCGACGGTATATACACTACAGCTGGTTGTGTAATGCCCTTTAACCTGGGTTGCTTCTCTGCCACTGTCGGATAGACCCATGGAATATACACAACAGCTGGTTGTGTAATGCCCATTCACGTGGGTTGCTTCTCTGCCACTGTCGTATAGACCAACGGGAGATACACTACAGCTAGTTGTGTAATGCCCATTCACCTGGGTTGCTTCTCTGCCACTGCCGGATAGACCCATGGGATATACACTACAGCTGGTTGTGTAATGCCCATTAACCTGGGTTGCTTCTCTGCCACTGCCCGATAGACCCACAGGATATACACTACAGCTGGTTTTGTAATGACCATTCACGTGGGTTGCTTCTCTGCCACTGCCGGATAGACCCAAGGGATATACACTACAGCTGGTTGTGTAATGCCCATTCACCTGGTTTGCTTCTTTGCCACTGCTGGATTGACCCAAGGGACATACTCTACAGCTGGTTGTGTAATGCCCATTCACGTGGGTTGCTTTTCGGCCACTGCCAGATAGACCCACGAGAGATACAGTACAGCTGGTTGTGTAATGCCCATTCACGTGGGTTGCTTCTCTGCCATTGACGGATAGACCCACGGGACATACACTACAGCTGGTTGTGCAATGCCCATTCACCTGGGTTGCTTCTCTGCCACTGACGGATAGACCCACAGGACATACTCTACAGCTGGTTGTGTAATGCCCATTCACCTGGGTTGCTTCTCTGCCGCTGATGGATAGAACCACGGGACATACACTACAGCTGGTTGTGTAATGCCCATTCACCTGGGTTGCTTCTCTGCCACTGTGGGATAGACCCACGGGAGATACACTACAGCTGGTTGTGTAATGCCCATTCACGTGGGTTGCTTTTCGGCCACTGCCAAATAGACCCACGAGAGATACACTACAGCTGGTTGTGTAATGCCCATTCACATGGGTTGCTTCTCTGCCACTGCGGGATAGGCCCACGGGACATACACTACAGCTGGTTGTGTAATGCCCATTCACCTGGGTTGCTTCTCTGCCACTGACGGATAGACCCACGGGACATACTCTACAGCTGGTTGTGTAATGCCCATTCACCTGGGTTGCTTCTCTGCCACTGATGGATAGATCCACGGGACATACACTACAGCTGGTTGTGTAATGCCCATTCACCTGGGTTGCTTCTCTGCCACTGACGGATAGACCCACGGGACATACCCTACAGCTGGTTGTGTAATGCCCATTCACCTGGGTTGCTTTTCTGCCACTGAAGGATAGATCCACGGGACATACACTACAGTTGGTTGTGTAATGCCCATTCACGTGGGTTGCTTCTCTGCCACTGCCGGATAGACCCACGGGACATACACTACAGCTGGTTGTGTAATGCCCATTCACGTGGGTTGCTTTTCGGCCACAGCCAGATAGACCCACGGGAGATACACTACAGCTGGTGGTGTAATGCCCATTCACATGGGTTGCTTCTCTGCCACTGCGGGATAGACCCTCGGGACATACACTACAGCTGGTTGTGTAATGCCCATTCACGTGGGTTGCTTCTCTGCCACTGCGGGATAGACCCACGGGACATACACTACAGCTGGTTGTGTAATGCCCATTGACGTGTGTTGGTTCTCTGCCACTGATGGATAGACCCACGGGACATACACTACAGCTGGTTGTGTAATGCCCATTTACGTGGGTTGCTTCTCTGCCACTGACGGATAGATCCACGGGACATACACTACAGCTGGTTGTGTAATGCCCATTCACGTGGGTTTCTTCTCTGCCACTATCAGATAGACCCAAGGGACATACACTACAGCTGGTTGTGTAATGCCTATTCATGTGGGATGCTTCTCTGCCACTGCCGGATAGACCCACGGGACATACACTACAGCTGGTTGTGTTATTCCCATTCACGTCGGTTGCTTCTCTGCCACTGCCGGATAGACCCACGGGAGATACACTACAGCTGGTTGTGTAATGCCCATTCACGTGGGTTGCTTTTCGGCCACTGCCAGATAGACCCACGAGAGATACAGTACAGCTGGTTGTGTAATGCCCATTCACATGGGTTGCTTCTCTGCCACTGCGGGATAGACCCACGGGACATACACTACAGCTGGTTTTGTAATGCCCATTCATGTGGGTTGCTTCTCTGCCACTGACGGATAGACCCACGGGACATACACTACAGCTGGTTGTGTAATGCCCATTCACCTGGGTTGGTTCTCTGCCACTGACGGATAGACCCACGGGACATACTCTACAGCTGGTTGTGTAATGCCCATTCACGTGGGTTGCTTCTCTGCCGCTGACGGATAGACCCACGGGAGATACACTACAGCTGGTTGTGTAATGCCCATTCAGGTGGGTTGCTTCTCTGCCGCTGCCGGATAGACCGACGGGACATACCCTACAGCTGGTTGTGTAATGCCCATTCACCTGTGTTGCTTCTCTGCCACTGACGGATAGATCCACGGGACCTACACTACAGCTGGTTGTGTAATGCCCATTCACGTGGGTTGCTTCTCTGCCACTGCCGGATAGATCCACCGGACATACACTACAGCTGGTTGTGTTATTCCCATTCACGTGGGTTGCTTCTCTGCCACTGCTGGATAGACCCACGGGAGATACACTACAGCTGGTTGTGTAATGCCCATTCACATGGGTTGGTTCTCTGCCACTGCGGGATAGACCCACGGGACATACACTACAGCTGGTTGTGTAATGCCCATTCACCTGGGTTGCTTCTCTGCCACTGACGGATAGTCCCACGGGACATACTCTACAGCTGGTTGTGTAATGCCCATTCACCTGGGTTGCTTCTCTGCCACTGACGGATAGATCCACGGGACATACACTACAGCTGGTTGTGTAATGCCCATTCACCTGGGTTGCTTCTCTGCCGCTAACGGATAGACCCACAGGATAAACACTACAGCTGGTTTTGTAATGCCCATTCACGTGGGTTGCTTCTCTGCCACTGCCGGATAGACCCAAGGGATATACACTACAGCTGGTTGTGTAATGCCCATTCACCTGGGTTGCTTCTCTGCCACTGCCGGATAGACCCAAGGGATATACACTACAACTGGTTGTGTAATGCCCATTCACCTGGGTTGCTTCTCTGCCACTGCCGGATAGACCCACGCGACATATACTACAGCTGGTTGTGTAAAGCCCATTCACATGGGTTGCTTCTCTGCCACTGCCGGATAGACCCACGGGACATACATTACAGCTGGTTGTGTAATGCCCATTCATGAGGGTTGCTTCCCTGCCACTGTCGGATAGACCAACGGGAGATACACTACAGCTGGGTGTGTAATGCCCATTCACGTGGGTTGCTTCTCTGCCACTGACGGATAGACCCACGGGAGATGCACTACAGCTGGTTGTGTAATTCCCATTCACGTGTGTTGCTTCTCTGCCACTGCCGGATAGACCCTCGGGAGATGCACTACAGCTGGTTGTGTAATTCCCATTCACGTGGGTTGCTTCTCTGCCACTGCCGGATAGACCCACGGGATATACACTACAGCTTCACGTGGGTTGCTTCTCGGCCACTGCCAGATAGACCCACGGGAGATACACTACAGCTAGTTGTGTAATGCCCATTCACCTGGGTTGCTTCTCTGCCACTGCCGGATAGACCCACGGGATATACACTACAGCTGGTTGTGTAATGCCCATTAACCTGGGTTGCTTCTCTGCCACTGGCGGATAGACCCACCGGATATACACTACAGCTGGTTTTGTAATGCCCATTCACGTGGGTTGCTTCTCTGCCACTGCCGGATAGACCCAAGGGATATACACTACAGCTGGTTGTGTAATGCCCATTCACCTGGTTTGCTTCTCTGCGACTGCTGGATAGACCCAAGGGACATACTCTACAGCTGGTTGTGTAATGCCCATTCACGTGGGTTGCTTCTCTGCCACTGCCGGATAGACCCACGGGACATACACTACAGCTGTTTGTGTACTGCCCATTAACATGGGTTGCTTCTCTGCCACTGCCGGATAGACCCACAGGATATACACTACAGCTGGTTTTGTAATGCCCATTCACGTGGGTTGCTTCTCTGCCACTGCCGGATAGACCCAAGGGATATGCACTACAGCTGGTTGTGTAATGCCCATTCACCTGGTTTGCTTCTCTGCCACTGCTGGATAGACCCAAGGGACATACTCTACAGCTGGTTGTGTAATGCCCATTCACGTGGGTTGCTTCTCTGCCACTGCCGGATAGACCCACGGGACATACACTACAGATGGTTGTGTAATGCCCATTCAAGAGGGTTGCTTCTCTGCCACTGACGGATAGACCCACGGGAGATGCAGTACAGCTGGTTGTGTAATTCCCATTCACGTGGGTTGCTTCTCAGCCACTGCCGGATAGACCCTCGGGAGATGCACTACAGCTGGTTGTGTAATTCCCATTCACGTGGGTTGCTTCTCTGCCACTGCCGGATAGACCCACGGGATATACACTACAGCTTCCACGTGGGTTGCTTCTCGGCCACTGCCAGATTGACCCACGGGAGATACACTACAGCTAGTTGTGTAATGCCCATTCACCTGGGTTGCTTCTCTGCCACTGCCGGATAGACCCACAGGATATACACTACAGCTGGTTGTGTAATGCATATTAACCTGGGTTGCTTCTCTGCCACTGCCGGATAGACCCACGGGATATACACTACAGCTGGTTGTGTAATGCCCATTCACCTGGGTTGCTTCTCTGCCACTGCCGGATAGACCCACTGGATATACACTACAGCTGGTTGTGTAATGCCCATTCACCTGGGTTGCTTCTCTGCCACTGCCGAATAGACTCACGGGACATACACTACAGCTGGTTGTGTAATGCCCATTCACGTGGGTTGCTTCTCTGCCACTGTCGGATAGACCCAAGGGACATACACTTCAGCTGGTTGCGTAATGCCCATTCACGTGTGTTGCTTCTCTGCCACTGCCGGATATACCCACGGGACATTCACTACAGCTGGTTGTGTTATTCCCATTCATGTGGGTTGCTTCTCTGCCACTGACGGATAGACCCACAGGACATACTCTACAGCTGGTTGTGTAATGCCCATTCACCTGGGTTGCTTCTCTGCCGCTGACGGATAGACCCACGTGAGATACACTACAGCTGGTTGTGTAATGCCCATTCAGGTGGGTTGCTTCTCTGCCGCTGCCGGATAGACCCACGGGACATACACTACAGCTGGTTGTGTAATGCCCATTCACCTGGGTTGCTTTTCTGCCACTGACGGATAGATCCACGGGACATACACTACAGCTGGTTGTGTAATGCCCATTCACGTAGGTTGCTTCTCTGCCACTGTTGGATAGACTCACGGGACATACACTACAGCTGGTTGTGTAATGCCCATTCACGTGGATTGCTTTTCGGCAACAGCCAAATAGACCCACGGGAGATACACTACAGCCTGGTTGTGTGATGCCCATTCACATGGGTTACTTCTCTGCCACTGCGGGATAGACCCACGGGACATACACTACAGCTGGTTGTGTAATGCCCATTGACGTGGGTTGGTTCTCTGCCACTGATGGATAGACCCACGGGACATACACTACAGCTGGTTGTGTAATGCCCATTCACCTGGGTTGCTTCTCTGCCACTGACGGATAGGCCCACGGGATATACTCTACAGCTCGTTGTTTAATGCCCATTCACCTGGGTTGCTTCTCTGCCACTGACGGATAGATCCACGGGACATACACTACAACTGGTTGTGTAATGCTCATTCACCTGGGTTGCTTTTCTGCCGCTGACGGATAGACCCACGGGAGATACACTACAGCTGGTTGTGTAATGCGCATTCACATGAGTTGCTTCTCTGACGCTGCCGGATAGATCCACGGACATACACTACAGCTGGTTGTGTAATGCCCAATCACCTGGGTTGCTTCTCTGCCGCTGCCGGATAGACCCACAGGAGATACACTACAGCTGGTTGTGTAATGCCCATTCACGTGGGTTGCTTCTCTGCCGCTGCCGGATAGACCCACGGGACACACACTGCAGCAGGTTGTGTTATTCCCATCCACGTGGGTTGCTTCTCTGCCACTGCCGGATAGACCCACGGGACATACACTACAGCTGGTTGTGTAATGCCCATTCACGTGGGTTGCTTTTCGGCCACAGCCAGATAGACCCACGGGAGATACACTACAGCTGGTTGTGTAATTCCCATTCACATGGGTTGCTTCTCTGCCACTGACGGATAGATCCACGGGACATACACTACAGCTGGTTGTGTAATGCTCATTCACCTGGGTTGCTTCTCTGCCGCTGACGGATAGACCCCCGGGAGATACACTACAGCTGGTTGTGTAATGCCCATTCACATGGGTTGCTTTTCTGCAGCTACCGGATAGACCCACGGGACATACTCTACAGCTGGTTGTGTAATGCCCATTCACCTGGGTTGCTTCTCTGCCACTGACGGATAGATCCACGGGACATACACTACAGCTGGTTGTGTAATGCTCATTCACCTGGGTTGCTTTTCTGCCGCTGCCGGATAGATCCACAGGAGATACACTACAGCTGGTTGTGTAATGCCCAGTCACGTGGGTTGCTTCTCTGCCGCTGCCGGATAGACCCACGGGACATACACTACAGCTGGTTGTGTTATTCCCATCCACGTGGGTTGCTTCTCTGCCACTGCCGGATAGACCCACGGGACATACACTACAGCTGGTTGTGTAATGCCCATTCAGGTGGGTTGCTTTTCGGCCACAGCCAGATAGACCCACGGGAGATACACTACAGCTGGTTGTGTAATGCCCATTCACATGGGTTGCTTCTCTGCCACTGCGGGATAGACCCACGGGACATACACTACAGCTGGTTGTGTAATGCCCATTGACGTGGTTTGCTTTTCTGCCTCTGATGGATAGAGCCACGGGACATACACTACAGCTGGTTGTGTAATGCCCATTCACCTGGGTTGCTTCTCTGCCACTGACGGATAGGCCCACGGGATATACTCTACAGCTCATTGTGTAATGCCCATTCACCTGGGTTGCTTCTCTGCCACTGACGGATAAATCCACGGGACATATACTACAGCTGGTTGTGTAATGCTCATTCACCTGGGTTGCTTCTCTGCCGCTGACGGATAGACCCCCGGGAGATACACTACAGCTGGTTGTGTAATGCCCATTCACATGGGTTGCTTTTCTGCAGCTGCCGGATAGACCCACGGGACATACTCTACAGCTGGTTGTGTAATGCCCATTCACCTGGGTTGCTTCTCTGCCACTGACGGATAGATCCACGGGACATACACTACAGCTGGTTGTGTAATGCCCATTCACCTGTGTTGCTTCTCTGCCGCTGCCGGATAGACCGACGGGAGATACACTACAGCTGGTTGTGTAATGCCCATTCACGTGGGTTGCTTATCTGCCGCTGCCGGATAGACCCACGGGAGATGCACTACAGCTGGTTGTGTAATGCCCATTCACGTGGGTTGCTTCTCTGCCACTGACGGTTAGACCCACGGTAGATGCACTACAGCTGATTGTGTAATGCCCATTCACGTGGGTTGCTTCTCTGCCACTGTCGGATAGACCCAAGGGACATACACTACAGCTGGTTGTGTAATGCCCATTCACGTGGGTTGCTTCTCTGCCACTGCCGGATAGACCCACGGGACATACACTACAGCTGGTTGTGTTATTCCCATTCACGTGGGTTGCTTCTCTGCCACTTCCAGATAGACCCACAGGAGATACACTACAGCTGGTTGTGTAATGCCCATTCACGTGGGTTACTTTTCGGCCACTGCCAGATAGACCCACGAGAGATACACTACAGCTGGTTGTGTAATGCCCATTCACATCGGTTGCTTCTCTGCCACTGCGGTATAGACCCACAGGACATACACTACAGCTGGTTGTGTAATGCCCGTTCACGTGAGTTGCTTCTCTGCCACTGACGGATAGACCCATGGGACATGCACTACAGCTCGTTGTTTAATGCCCATTCACCTGGGTTGCTTCTCTGCCACTGACGGATAGATCCACGGGACATACACAACAGCTGGTTGTGTAAAGCTCATTCACCTGGGTTGCTTTTCTGCCGCTGACGGATAGACCCACGGGAGATAGACTACAGCTGGTTGTGTAATGCGCATTCACATGGGTTGCTTCTCTGCCGCTGCCGGATAGATCCACGGACATACACTACAGCTGGTTGTGTAATGCCCATTCACCTGGGTTGCTTCTCTGCCGCTGCCGGATAGACCCACAGGAGATACACTACAGCTGGTTGTGTAATGCCCATTCACGTGGGTTGCTTCTCTGCCGCTGACGGATAGACCCACGGGAGATACACTACAGCTGGTTGTGTAATGCCCATTCACATGGGGTGCTTCTCTGCAGCTGCCGGATAGACCCACGGGACATACTCTACAGCTGGTTGTGTAATGCCCATTCACCTGGGTTGCTTCTCTGTCACTAACGAATAGATCCACGGGACATACACTACAGCTGGTTGTGTAATGCCCATTCACGTGGGTTGCTTCTCTGCCACTGTCAGATAGACCCAAGGGACATACACTACAGCTGGTTGTGTAATGCCCATTCATGTGGGTTGCTTCTCTGCCACTGCCGGATAGACCCACGGGACATACACTACAGCTGGTTGTGTTATTCCCATTCACGTCGGTTGCTTCTCTGCCACTGCCAGATAGACCCACGGGAGATACACTACAGCTGGTTGTGTAATGCCCATTCATGTGGGTTGCTTTTCGGCCACTGCCAGATAGACCCACGAGAGATACAGTACAGCTGGTTGTGTAATGCCCATTCACATGGGTTGCTTCTCTGCCACTGACGGATAGGCCCACGGGATATACTCTACAGCTCGTTGTTGTAATGCCCATTCACCTGGGTTGCTTCTCTGCCACTGACGGATAGATCCACGGGACATACACTACAACTGGTTGTGTAATGCCCATTCACCTGGGTTGCTTCTCTGCCGCTGATGGATAGACCCACGGGAGATACACTACAGCTGGTTGTGTAATGCGCATTCACATGGGTTGCTTCTCTGCCGCTGCCGGATAGATCCACGGGACATACACTACAGCTGGTTGTGTAATGCCCATTCACATGGGTTGCTTCTCTGCCACTGACGGATAGGCCCACGGGATATACTCTACAGCTCGTTGTTTAATGCCCATTCACCTGGGTTGCTTCTCTGCCACTGACGGATAGATCCACGGGACATACACTACAACTGGTTGTGTAATGATCATTCACCTGGGTTGCTTTTCTGCCGCTGACGGATAGACCCACGGGAGATACACTACAGCTGGTTGTGTAATGCGCATTCACATGGGTTGCTTCTCTGCCGCTGCCGGATAGATCCACGGACATACACTACAGCTGGTTGTGTAATGCCCATTCACCTGGGTTGCTTCTCTGCCGCTGCCGGATAGACCCACAGGAGATACACTACAGCTGGTTGTGTAATGCCCATTCACGTGGGTTGCTTCTCTGCCGCTGACGGATAGACCCACGGGACATACACTACGGCTGGTTGTGTAATGCCCATTCACGTGGGTTGCTTCTCTGCCACTGTCAGATAGACCCACGGGAGATACACTACAGCTGGTTGTGTAATTCCCATTCACATGGGTTGCTTCTCTGCCACTGACGGATAGATCCACGGGACATACACTACAGCTGGTTGTGTAATGCTCATTCACCTGGGTTGCTTCTCTGCCGCTGACGGATAGACCCCCGGGAGATACACTACAGCTGGTTGTGTAATGCCCATTCACATGGGTTGCTTTCCTGCAGCTGCCGGATAGACCCACGGGACATACTCTACAGCTGGTTGTGTAATGCCCATTCACCTGGGTTGCTTCTCTGCCACTGCCGGATAGACCCACGGGACATACTCTACAGCTGGTTGTGTAATGCTCATTCACCTGGGTTGCTTTTCTGCCGCTGACGGATAGACCCACGTGAGATACACTACAGCTGGTTGTGTAATGCGGATTCACATGGGTTGCTTCTCTGCCGCTGCCGGATAGATCCACGGACATACACTACAGCTGGTTGTGTAATGCGCATTCACATGGGTTGCTTCTCTGCCGCTGCCGGATAGACCCACAGGAGATACACTACAGCTGGTTGTGTAATGCCCAGTCACGTGGGTTGCTTCTCTGCCGCTGCCGGATAGACCCACGGGACATACACTACAGCAGGTTGTGTTATTCCCATCCACGTGGGTTGCTTCTCTGCCACTGCCGGATAGACCCACGGGACATACACTACAGCTGGTTGTGTAATGCCCATTCAGGTGGGTTGCTTTTCGGCCACAGCCAGATAGACCCACGGGAGATACACTACAGCTGGTTGTGTAATGCCCATTCACATGGGTTGCTTCTCTGCCACTGCGGGATAGACCCACGGGACATACACTACAGCTGGTTGTGTAATGCCCATTGACGTGGTTTGCTTTTCTGCCTCTGATGGATAGAGCCACTGGACATACACTACAGCTGGTTGTGTAATGCACATTCACCTGGGTTGCTTCTCTGCCACTGACGGATAGGCCCACGGGATATACTCTACAGCTCATTGTGTAATGCCCAATCACCTGGGTTGCTTCTCTGCCACTGACGGATAGATCCACGGGACATACACTACAGCTGGTTGTGTAATGCCCATTCACCTGTGTTGCTTCTCTGCCGCTGCCGGATAGACCGACGGGAGATACACTACAGCTGGTTGTGTAATGCTCATTCACCTGGGTTGCTTCTCTGCCGCTGACGGATAGACCCCCGGGAGATACACTACAGCTGGTTGTGTAATGCCCATTCACATGGGTTGCTTTTCTGCAGCTGCCGGATAGACCCACGGGACATACTCTACAGCTGGTTGTGTAATGCCCATTCACGTGGGTTGCTTCTCTGCCACTGACGGATAGATCCACAGGACATACACTACAGCTGGTTGTGTAATTCCCATTCACCTGTGTTGCTTCTCTGCAGCTGCCGGATAGACCGACGGGAGATACACTACAGCTGGTTGTGTAATGCCCATTAACGTGGGTTGCTTATCTGCCGCTGCCGGATAGACCCACGGGAGATGCACTACAGCTGGTTGTGTAATGCCCATTCACGTGGGTTGCTTCTCTGCCACTGACGGATAGACCCACGGTAGATGCACTACAGCTGGTTGTGTAATGCCCATTCACGTGGGTTGCTTCTCTGCCACTGTCGGATAGACCCAAGGGACATACACTACAGCTGGTTGTGTAATGCCCATTCACGTGGGTTGCTTCTCTGCCACTGCCGGATAGACCCACGGGACATACACTACAGCTGGTTGTGTTATTCCCATTCACGTGGGTTGCTTCTCTGCCACTGCCAGATAGACCCACAGGAGATACACTACAGCTGGTTGTGTAATGCCCATTCACGTGGGTTACTTTTCGGCCACTGCCAGATAGACCCACGAGAGATACACTACAGCTGGTTGTGTAATGCCCATTCACATCGGTTGCTTCTCTGCCACTGCGGTATAGACCCACGGGACATACACTACAGCTGGTTGTGTAATGCCCATTCACGTGAGTTGCTTCTCTGCCACTGATGGATAGACCCATGGGACATGCTCTACAGCTCGTTGTTTAATGCCCTTCACCTGGGTTGCTTCTCTGCCACTGACGGATAGATCCACGGGACATACACAACAGCTGGTTGTGTAAAGCTCATTCACCTGGGTTGCTTTTCTGCCGCTGACGGATAGACCCACGGGAGATACACTACAGCTGGTTGTGTAATGCGCATTCACATGGGTTGCTTCTCTGCCGCTGCCGGATAGATCCACAGACATACACTACAGCTGGTTGTGTAATGCCCATTCACCTGGGTTGCTTCTCTGCCGCTGCCGGATAGACCCACAGGAGATACACTACAGCTGGTTGTGTAATGCCCATTCACGTGGGTTGCTTCTCTGCCGCTGACGGATAGACCCACGGGAGATACACTACAGCTGGTTGTGTAATGCCCATTCACATGGGGTGCTTCTCTGCAGCTGCCGGATAGACCCACGGGACATACTCTACAGCTGGTTGTGTAATGCCCATTCACCTGGGTTGCTTCTCTGTCACTGACGAATAGATCCACGGGACATACACTACAGCTGGTTGTGTAATGCCCATTCACGTGGGTTGCTTCTCTGCCACTGTCAGATAGACCCAAGGGACATACACTACAGCTGGTTGTGTAATGCCCATTCATGTGGGTTGCTTCTCTGCCACTGCCTGATAGACCCACGGGACATACACTACAGCTGGTTGTGTTATTCCCATTCACGTCGGTTGCTTCTCTGCCACTGCCGGATAGACCCACGGGAGATACACTACAGCTGGTTGTGTAATGCCCATTCACGTGGGTTGCTTTTCGGCCACTGCCAGATAGACCCACGAGAGATACAGTACAGCTGGTTGTGTAATGCCCATTCACATGGGTTGCTTCTCTGCCACTGCGGGATAGACCCACGGGACATACACTACAGCTGGTTTTGTAATGCCCATTCACCTGGGTTGCTTCTCTGCCACTGACGGATAGACCCACGGGACATACTCTACAGCTTGTTGTGTAATGCCCATTCACACGGGTTGCTTCTCTGCCGCTGATGGATAGATCCACGGGACATACACTACAGCTGGTTGTGTAATGCCCATTCACCTGGGTTGCTTCTCTGCCGCTGACGGATAGACCCACGGGAGATACACTACAGCTGGTTGTGTAATGCCCATTCAGGTGGGTTGCTTCTCTGTCGCTGCCGGATAGACCGACGGGACATACCCTATAGCTGGTTGTGTAATGCCCATTCACCTGTGTTGCTTCTCTGCCACTGACGGATAGATCGACGGGACCTACACTACAGCTGGTTGTGTAATGCCCATTCATGTGGGTTGCTTCTCTGCCACTGCCGGATAGACCCACGGGAGATACACTACAGCTGGTTGTGTAATGCCCATTCACGTGGGTTGCTTTTCGGCCACTGCCAGATAGACCCACGAGAGATACACTACAGCTGGTTGTGTAATGCCCATTCACATGGGTTGGTTCTCTGCCACTGCGGGATAGACCCACAGGACATACACTACAGCTGGTTGTGTAATGCCCATTCACCTGGGTAGCTTCTCTGCCACTGACGGATAGTCCCACGGGACATACTCTACAGCTGGTTGTGTAATGCCCATTCACATGGGTTGGTTCTCTGCCACTGCGGGATAGACCCACAGGACATACACTACAGCTGGTTGTGTAATGCCCATTCACATGGGTTGCTTCTCTGCCACTGCCGGATAGACCCACGGGACATACACTACAGCTGGTTGTGTAATGCCCATTCACCTGGGTTGCTTCTCTGCCACTGACGGATAGATCCACGGGACATACACTACAGCTGGTTGTGTAATGCCCTTGCACCTGGGTTGCTTCTCTGCCGCTAACAGATAGACCCACAGGATAAACACTACACCTGGTTTTGTAATGCCCATTCACGTGGGTTGCTTCTCTGCCACTGCCGGATAGACCCAAGGGATATACACTACAGCTGGTTGTGTAATGCCTATTCACCTGGGTTGCTTCTCTGCCACTGCCGGATAGACCCAAGGGACATACACTACAGCTGGTTGTGTAATGCCCATTCACCTGGGTTGCTTCTCTGCCACTGTCGGATAGACCCACGCGACATATACTACAGCTGGTTGTGTAATGCCCATTCACATGGGTTGCTTCTCTGCCACTGCCGGATAGACCCACGGGACATACACTACAGCTGGTTGTGTAATGCCCATTCATGAGGGTTGCGTCTCTGCCACTGTCGGATAGACCCACGGAATATACACTACAGCTGGTTGTGTAATGCTCATTCACGTGTGTTGCTTCTCTGCCACTTTCGGATAGACCAACGGGAGATACACTACAGCTGGTTGTGTAATGCCCATTCACGTGGGTTGCTTCTCTGCCACTGACGGATAGACCCACGGGAGATGCACTACAGCTGGTTGTGTAATTCCCATTCACGTGGGTTGCTTCTCTGCCACTGCCGGATAGACCCTCGGGAGATGCACTACAGCTAGTTGTGTAATTCCCATTCACGTGGGTTGCTTCTCTGCCACTGCCGGATAGACCCACGGGATATACACTACAGCTTCACGTGGGTTGCTTCTCTGCCACTGTCGGATAGACCCACGGGAGATACACTACAGCTGGTTGTGCAATGCCCATTCACGTGGGTTGCTTCTCGGCCACTGCCAGATAGACCCACGGGAGATACACTACAGCTAGTTATGTAATGCCCATTCACCTGGGTTGCTTCTCTGCCACTGCTGGATAGACCCACGGGATATACACTACAGCTGGTTGTGTAATGCCTATTAACCTGGGTTGCTTCTCTGCCACTGTCGGATAGACCCACGGAATATACACAACAGCTGGTTGTGTAATGCCCATTCACGTGGGTTGCTTCTCTGCCACTGTCGGATAGACCAACGGGAGATACACTACAGTTAGTTGTGTAATGCCCATTCACCTGGGTTGCTTCTCTGCCACTGCCGGATAGACCCATGGGATATACACTACAGCTGGTTGTGTAATGCCCATTAACCTGGGTTGCTTCTCTGCCACTGCCGGATAGACCCACAGGATATACACTACAGCTGGTTTTGTAATGCCCATTCACGTGGGTTGCTTCTCTGCCACTGCCGGATAGACCCAAGGGATATACACTACAGCTGGTAGTGTAATGCCCATTCACCTGGTTTGCTTCTCTGCCACTGCTGGATAGACCCAAGGGACATACTCTACAGCTGGTTGTGTAATGCCTATTCACGTGGGTTGCTTTTCGGCCACTGCCAGATAGACCCACGAGAGATACAGTACAGCTGGTTGTGTAATGCATATTCACATGGGTTGCTTCTCTGCCACTGCGGGATAGACCCACGGGACATACACTACAGCTGGTTGTGTAATGCCCATTCACGTGGGTTGCTTCTCTGCCATTGACGGATAGACCCACGGGACATACACTACAGCTGGTTGTGCAATGCCCATTCACCTGGGTTGCTTCTCTGCCACTGACGGATAGACCCACGGGACATACTCTACAGCTGGTTGTGTAATGCCCATTCACCTGGGTTGCTTCTCTGCCGCTGATGGATAGAACCACAGGACATACACTACAGCTGGTTGTGTAATGCCCATTCACCTGGGTTGCTTCTCTGCCACTGTGGGATAGACCCACAGGAGATACACTACAGCTGGTTGTGTAATGCCCATTCACGTGGGTTGCTTTTCGGCCACTGCCAAATAGACCCACGAGAGATACACTACAGCTGGTTGTGTAATGCCCATTCACATGGGTTGCTTCTCTGCCACTGCGGGATAGGCCCACGGGACATACACTACAGCTGGTTGTGTAATGCCCATTCACCTGGGTTGCTTCTCTGCCACTGACGGATAGACCCACGGGACATACTCTACAGCTGGTTGTGTAATGCCCATTCACCTGGGTTGCTTCTCTGCCACTGATGGATAGATCCACGGGACATACACTACAGCTGGTTGTGTAATGCCCATTCACCTGGTTGCTTCTCTGCCACTGACGGATAGACCCACGGGACATACCCTACAGCTGGTTGTGTAATGCCCATTCACCGGGGTTGCGTTTCTGCCACTGAAGGATAGATCCACGGGACATACACTACAGTTGGTTGTGTAATGCCCATTCACGTGGGTTGCTTCTCTGCCACTGCGGGATAGACCCACGGGACATACACTACAGCTGGTTGTGTAATGCCCATTCACGTGGGTTGGTTCTCTGCCACTGATGGATAGACCCACGGGACATACACTACAGCTGGTTGTGTAATGCCCATTTACCTGGGTTGCTTCTCTGCCACTGACGGATAGGCCCACGGGATATACTCTACAACTCGTTGTTTAATGCCCATTCACCTGGGTTGCTTCTCTGCAGCTGCCGGATAGACCCACGGGACATACACTACAGCTGGTTGTGTAATGCCCATTCACGTGGGTTGCTTTTTGGCCACAGCCAGATAGACCCACGGGAGATACACTACAGCTGGTTGTGTAATGCCCATTCACATGGGTTGCTTCTCTGCCACTGCGGGATAGACCCAAGGGACATACACTACAGCTGGTTGTGTAATGCCCATTGACGTGGTTTGCTTTTCTGCCTCTGATGGATAGAGCCACGGGACATACACTACAGCTGGTTGTGTAATGCCCATTCACCTGGGTTGCTTCTCTGCCACTGACGGATAGGCCCACGGGATATACTCTACAGCTCATTGTGTAATGCCCATTCACCTGGGTTGCTTCTCTGCCACTGACGGATAAATCCACGGGACATATACTACAGCTGGTTGTGTAATGCTCATTCACCTGGGTTGCTTCTCTGCCGCTGACGGATAGACCCCCGGGAGATACACTACAGCTGGTTGTGTAATGCCCATTCACATGGGTTGCTTTTCTGCAGCTGCCGGATAGACCCACGGGACATACTCTACAGCTGGTTGTGTAATGCCCATTCACCTGGGTTGCTTCTCTGCCACTGACGGATAGATCCACGGGACATACACTACAGCTGGTTGTGTAATGCCCATTCACCTGTGTTGCTTCTCTGCTGCTGCCGGATAGACCGACGGGAGATACACTACAGCTGGTTGTGTAATGCCCATTCACGTGGGTTGCTTATCTGCCGCTTCCGGATAGACCCACAGGAGATGCACTACAGCTGGTTGTCTAATGCCGATTCACGTGGGTTGCTTCTCTGCCACTGACGGATAGACCCACGGTAGATGCACTACAGCTGGTTGTGTAATGCCCATTCACGTGGGTTGCTTCTCTGCCACTGTCGGATAGACCCAAGGGACATACACTACAGCTGGTTGTGTAATGCCCATTCACGTGGGTTGCTTCTCTGCCACTGCCGGATAGACCCACGGGACATACACTACAGCTGGTTGTGTTATTCCCATTCACGTGGGTTGCTTCTCTGCCACTGCCAGATAGACCCACAGGAGATACACTACAGCTGGTTGTGTAATGCCCATTCACGTGGGTTGCTTTTCGGCCACTGCCAGATAGACCCACGAGAGATACACTACAGCTGGTTGTGTAATGCCCATTCACATCGGTTGCTTCTCGGCCACTGCGGTATAGACCCACGGGACATACACTACAGCTGGTTGTGTAATGCCCATTCACGTGAGTTGCTTCTCTGCCACTGACGCATAGACCCATGGGACATGCACTACAGCTCGTTGTTTAATGCCCATTCACCTGGGTTGCTTCTCTGCAACTGACGGATAGATCCACGGGACATACACAACAGCTGGTTGTGTAAAGCTCATTCACCTGGGTTGCTTTTCTGCCGCTGACGGATAGACCCACGGGAGATACACTACAGCTGGTTGTGTAATGCGCATTCACATGGGTTGCTTCTCTGCCGCTGCCGGATAGATCCACGGACATACACTACAGCTGGTTGTGTAATGCCCATTCACCTGGGTTGCTTCTCTGCCGCTGCCGGATAGACCCACAGGAGATACACTACAGCTGGTTATGTAATGCCCATTCACGTGGGTTGCTTCTCTGCCGCTGACGGATAGACCCACGGGAGATACACTACAGCTGGTTGTGTAATGCCCATTCACATGGGGTGCTTCTCTGCTGCTGCCGGATAGACCCACGGGACATACTCTACAGCTGGTTGTGTAATGCCCATTCACCTGGGTTGCTTCTCTGTCACTGACGAATAGATCCACGGGACATACACTACAGCTGGTTGTGTAATGCCCATTCACGTGGGTTGCTTCTCTGCCACTGTCAGATAGACCCAAGGGACATACACTACAGCTGGTTGTGTAATGCCCATTCATGTGGGTTGCTTCTCTGCCACTGCCGGATAGACCCACGGGACATACACTACAGCTGGTTGTGTTATTCCCATTCACGTCGGTTGCTTCTCTGCCACTGCCGGATAGACCCACGGGAGATACACTACAGCTGGTTGTGTAATGCCCATTCACGTGTGTTGCTTTTCGGCCACTGCCAGATAGACCCACGAGAGATACAGTACAGCTGGTTGTGTAATGCCCATTCACATGGGTTGCTTCTCTGCCACTGCGGGATAGACCCACGGGACATACACTACAGCTTGTTTTGTAATGCCCATTCACGTGGGTTGCTTCTCTGCCACTGACGGATAGTCCCACGGGACATACACTACAGCTGGTTGTGTAATGCCCATTCACCTGGGTTGCTTCTCTGCCACTGACGGATAGACCCACGGGACATACTCTACAGCTGGTTGTGTAATGCCCATTCACACGGGTTGCTTCTCTGCCGCTGATGGATAGATCCACGGGACATACACTACAGCTGGTTGTGTAATGCCCATTCACCTGGGTTGCTTCTCTGCCGCTGACGGATAGACCCACGGGAGATACACTACAGCTGGTTGTGTAATGCCCATTCAGGTGGGTTGCTTCTCTGTCGCTGCCGGATAGACCGACGGGACATACCCTATAGCTGGTTGTGTAATGCCCATTCACCTGTGTTGCTTCTCTGCCACTGACGGATAGATCCACGGGACCTACACTACAGCTGGTTGTGTAATGCCCATTCATGTGGGTTGCTTCTCTGCCACTGCCGGATAGACCCACGGGAGATACACTACAGCTGGTTGTGTAATGCCCATTCACGTGGGTTGCTTTTCGGCCACTGCCAGATAGACCCACGAGAGATACACTACAGCTGGTTGTGTAATGCCCATTCACATGGGTTGGTTCTCTGCCACTGCGGGATAGACCCACAGGACATACACTACAGCTGGTTGTGTAATGCCCATTCACCTGGGTAGCTTCTCTGCCACTGACGGATAGTCCCACGGGACATACTCTACAGCTGGTTGTGTAATGCACATTCACCTGGGTTGCTTCTCTGCCACTGACGGATAGATCCACGGGACATACACTACAGCTGGTTGTGTAATGCCCATTCACCTGGGTTGCTTCTCTGCCGCTAACGGATAGACCCACAGGATAAACACTACAGCTGGTTTTGTAATGCCCATTCACGTGGGTTGCTTCTCTGCCACTGCCGGATAGACCCAAGGGATATACACTACAGCTGGTTGTGTAATGCCCATTCACCTGTGCTGCTTCTCTGCCACTGCCGGATAGACCCAAGGGACATACACTACAGCTGGTTGTGTAATGCCCATTCACCTGGGTTGCTTCTCTGCCACTGCCGGATAGACCCACGCGACATATACTACAGCTGGTTGTGTAATGCCCATTCACATGGGTTGCTTCTCTGCCACTGCCGGATAGACCCACGGGACATACACTACAGCTGGTTGTGTAATGCCCATTCACCTGGGTTGCTTCTCTGCCACTGACGGATAGATCCACGGGACATACACTACAGCTGGTTGTGTAATGCCCATTCACCTGGGTTGCTTCTCTGCCGCTAACGGATAGACCCACAGGATAAACACTACACCTGGTTTTGTAATGCCCATTCACGTGGGTTGCTTCTCTGCCACTGCCGGATAGACCCAAGGGATATACACTACAGCTGGTTGTGTAATGCCCATTCACCTGGGTTGCTTCTCTGCCACTGCCGGATAGACCCAAGGGACATACACTACAGCTGGTTGTGTAATGCCCATTCACCTGGGTTGCTTCTCTGCCACTGCCGGATAGACCCACGCGACATATACTACAGCTGGTTGTGTAATGCCCATTCACATGGGTTGCTTCTCTGCCAGTGCCGGATACACCCACGGGACATACACTACAGCTGGTTGTGTAATGCCCATTCATGAGGGTTGCTTCTCTGCCACTGTCGGATAGACCCACGGAATATACACTACAGCTGATTGTGTAATGCTCATTCACGTGTGTTGCTTCTCTGCCACTTTCGGATAGACCAACGGGAGATACACTACAGCTGGTTGTGTAATGCCCATTCACGTGGGTTGCTTCTCTGCCACTGACGGATAGACCCACGGGAGATGCACTACAGCTGGTTGTGTAATTCCCATTCACGTGGGTTGCTTCTCTGCCACTGCCTGATAGACCCTCGGGAGATGCACTACAGCTAGTTGTGTAATTCCCATTCACGTGTGTTGCTTCTCTGCTACTGCCGGATAGACCCACGGGATATACACTACAGCTTCACGTGGGTTGCTTCTCTGCCACTGTCGGATAGACCCACGGGAGATACACTACAGCTGGTTGTGCAATGCCCATTCACGTGGGTTGCTTCTCGGCCACTGCCAGATAGACCCACGGGAGATACACTACAGCTAGTTGTGTAATGCCCATTCACCTGGGTTGCTTCTCTGCCACTGCTGGATAGACCCACGGGATATACACTACAGCTGGTTGTGTAATGCCCATTAACCTGGGTTGCTTCTCTGCCACTGTCGGATAGACCCACGGAATATACACAACAGCTGGTTGTGTAATGCCCATT
This sequence comes from Calotriton arnoldi, assembly GCA_963921515.1. Lineage (NCBI taxonomy): Eukaryota > Metazoa > Chordata > Amphibia > Caudata > Salamandridae > Calotriton > Calotriton arnoldi. Next base: position 82,361 of record CAWUFW010022908.1, read on the forward strand.
CACGTGGGTTGCTTCTCTGCCACTGTCGGATAGACCAACGGGAGATACACTACAGTTAGTTGTGTAATGCCCATTCACCTGGGTTGCTTCTCTGCCACTGCCGGATAGACCCATGGGATATACACTACAGCTGGTTGTGTAATGCCCATTCACCTGGTTTGCTTCTCTGCCACTGCTGGATAGACCCAAGGGACATACTCTACAGCTAGTTGTGTAATGCCTATTCACGTGGGTTGCTTTTCGGCCACTGCCAGATAGACCCACGAGAGATACAGTACAGCTGGTTGTGTAATGCATATTCACATGGGTTGCTTCTCTGCCACTGCGGGATAGACCCACGGGACATACACTACAGCTGGTTGTGTAATGCCCATTCACGTGGGTTGCTTCTCTGCCATTGACGGATAGACCCACGGGACATACACTACAGCTGGTTGTGCAATGCCCATTCACCTGGGTTGCTTCTCTGCCACTGACGGATAGACCCACGGGACATACTCTACAGCTGGTTGTGTAATGCCCATTCACCTGTGTTGCTTCTCTGCCGCTGATGGATAGAACCACATGACATACACTACAGCTGGTTGTGTAATGCCCATTCACCTGGGTTGCTTCTCTGCCACTGTGGGATAGACCCACGGGAGATACACTACAGCTGGTTGTGTAATGCCCATTCACGTGGGTTGCTTTTCGGCCACTGCCAAATAGACCCACGAGAGATACACTACAGCTGGTTGTGTAATGCCCATTCACATGGGTTGCTTCTCTGCCACTGCGGGATAGGCCCACGGGACATACACTACAGCTGGTTGTGTAATGCCCATTCACCTGGGTTGCTTCTCTGCCACTGACGGATAGACCCACGGGACATACTCTACAGCTGGTTGTGTAATGCCCATTCACCTGGGTTGCTTCTCTGCCACTGATGGATAGATCCACGGGACATACACTACAGCTGGTTATGTAATGCCCATTCACCTGGGTTGCTTCTCTGCCACTGACGGATAGACCCACGGGACATACCCTACAGCTGGTTGTGTAATGCCCATTCACCTGGGTTGCTTTTCTGCCACTGAAGGATAGATCCACGGGACATACACTACAGTTGGTTGTGTAATGCCCATTCACGTGGGTTGCTTCTCTGCCACTGCCGGATAGACCCACGGGACATACACTACAGCTGGTTGTGTAATGCCCATTCACGTGGGTTGCTTTTTGGCCACAGCCAGATAGACCCACGGGAGATACACTACAGCTGGTTGTGTAATGCCCATTCACATGGGTTGCTTCTCTGCCACTGCGGGATAGACCCACGGGACATACACTACAGCTGGTTGTGTAATGCCCATTGAAGTGGGTTGGTTCTCTGCCACTGATGGATAGACCCACGGGACATACACTACAGCTGGTTGTGTAATGCCCATTTACCTGGGTTGCTTCTCTGCCACTGACGGATAGGCCCACGGGATATACTCTACAGCTCGTTGTTTAATGCCCATTCACCTGGGTTGCTTCTCTGCAGCTGCCGGATAGACCCACGGGACATACTCTACAGCTGGTTGTGTAATGCCCATTCACCTGCGTTGCTTCTCTGCCACTGACGGATAGATCCACTGGACATACACTACAGCTGGTTGTGTAATGCCCATTCACGTGGGTTTCTTCTCTGCCACTATCAGATAGACCCAAGGGACATACACTACAGCTGGTTGTGTAATGCCTATTCATGTGGGATGCTTCTCTGCCACTGCCGGATAGACCCACGGGACATACACTACAGCTGGTTGTGTTATTCCCATTCACGTCGGTTGCTTCTCTGCCACTGCCGGATAGACCCACGGGAGATACACTACAGCTGGTTGTGTAATGCCCATTCACGTGGGTTGCTTTTCGGCCACTGACAGATAGACCCACGAGAGATACAGTACAGCTGGTTGTGTAATGCCCATTCACATGGGTTGCTTCTCTGCCACTGCGGGATAGACTCACGGGACATACACTACAGCTGGTTTTGTAATGCCCATTCACGTGGGTTGCTTCCCTGCCACTGACGGATAGACCCACGGGACATACACTACAGCGGGTTGTGTAATGCCCATTCACCTGAGTTGCTTCTCTGCCACTGACGGATAGACCCACGGGACATACACTACAGCTGGTTGTGTAATGCCCATTCACCTGGGTTGCTTCTCTGCCACTGATGGATAGACCCACAGGACATACTCTACAGCTGGTTGTGTAATGCCAATTCACCTGGGTTGCTTCTCTGCCACTGACGGATAGACCCACAGGACATACTCTACAGCTGGTTGTGTAATGCCCATTCACCTGGGTTGCTTCTCTGCCGCTGACGGATAGACCCACGTGAGATACACTACAGCTGGTTGTGTAATGCCCATTCAGGTGGGTTGCTTCTCTGCCGCTGCCGGATAGACCCACGGGACATACACTACAGCTGGTTGTGTAATGCCCATTCACCTGGGTTGCTTTTCTGCCACTGACGGATAGATCCACGGGACATACACTACAGCTGGTTGTGTAATGCCCATTCACGTGGGTTGCTTCTCTGCCACTGCCGGATAGACCCACGGGACATACACTACAGCTGGTTGTGTAATGCCCATTCACGTGGGTTGCTTTTCGGCCACAGCCAAATAGAACCAAGGGAGATACACTACAGCCTGGTTGTGTAATGCCCATTCACATGGGTTACTTCTCTGCCACTGCGGGATAGACCCACGGGACATACACTACAGCTGGTTGTGTAATGCCCATTGACGTGGGTTGGTTCTCTGCCACTGATGGATAGACCCACGGGACATACACTACAGCTGGTTGTGTAATGCCCATTCACCTGGGTTGCTTCTCTGCCACTGACGGATAGGCCCACGGGATATACTCTACAGCTCGTTGTTTAATGCCCATTCACCTGGGTTGCTTCTCTGCCACTGAAGGATAGATCCACGGGACATACACTACAACTGGTTGTGTAATGCTCATTCACCTGGGTTGCTTTTCTGCCGCTGACGGATAGACCCACGGGAGATACACTATAGCTGGTTGTGTAATGCGCATTCACATGGGTTGCTTCTCTGCCGCTGCCGGATAGATCCACGGACATACACTACAGCTGGTTGTGTAATGCCCATTCACCTGGGTTGCTTCTCTGCCGCTGCCGGATAGACCCACAGGACATACACTACAGCTGGTTGTGTAATGCCCATTCACGTGGGTTGCTTCTCTGCCGCTGCCGGATAGACCCACGGGACATACACTGCAGCTGGTTGTGTTATTCCCATCCGCGTGGGTTGCTTCTCTGCCACTGCCGGATAGACCCACAGGACATACACTACAGCTGGTTGTGTAATGCCCATTCACGTGGGTTGCTTTTCGGCCACAGCCAGATAGACCCACGGGAGATACACTACAGCTGGTTGTGTAATTCCCATTCACATGGGTTGCTTCTCTGCCACT
>CAWUFW010022909.1:0-85772 GCA_963921515.1 Calotriton arnoldi
GGATCTGCTTCACATGGGTACCCCCACTTTTTGCTGATGCTTCACTGTTTTTCGACTTTAGTCTGGCTGGGGCCCTGCTAATCAGAACCCCAGCCTAGCTGCTTCCTCTCTAAAATGGTTTCCATGTGCCTTAGGCACATCTCTGATTGAATCTGGAGTGCCCTTATAAGTCCCTAGTATATGGTATACTATGTCCCCAGGGCATAGGTACCTCAGAGGCCTACCAGGGGCTGCAGCATGTATTGTGCCACCCCTGGAAGGCCATCCAAAATGACACCACAGGTCTGCTACTGCAGCCTGGGTAAGGTGGTGCATGCACCCTTACTGTAATATAGGCTACCTATATCACTACATACATACACACATATAAACCTATAAGTCACTCCTATGGCAGGCCTTATCAATCCTGAAGGCAGAGTGCTTGGTTCCTATGTGAGAGGGTGCCCCTGCATGAGCAGAGCCCCTCTGCAGCGTTCGGAGACCCTTCTCTGATGCTGTTTGTAGTGCAGCCTGACCATATACTCTTAAGCGCATTATAACCTCGCGTTAAATGCTAACTTTGGGATGGCTGCACAGAAACATGTCGTGTTTGGTGTCAAACATCTTGGAATACTACCCCCCTGCCAGTTCTGGTGGTGGGGGTAGCATTCCACCCTTCTAGAGGGAGAGACATGTACACACCGGCCTGCCCGGTAACTTCTTTCCAAGCCCTGGCATCACAAAATGGATGCCGCTGCCACAGACACGAGTCTGGCCTCCTGCTGCTGACCGAAACTCCGACAGGGGAGGCCTGGACAATAGGTTTCTGTCCCAGGGAGGTGTAACCACCTCCCCAGACAGGATAGTGTGTATTGGGGCTGGGCGGGAGCACTCTCTGGTGCTTTGAAGTCCTGCACTGGGGGCACATTTGGTGTCCCTGTGCATACCCCAGTTCAAACCGGCTCAGGGGCTTCCAGCCCCTGCTCTGGCACAAAACTGGACAAAGGGAAAGGGGTGTAACCACCCTCTGCCCTGACCCTCCCATAGGTGGGTCCCCAGAGTATGTCCAACCCCTAACTTAGTATAAGTATGGGACCCCAGTCCTTATGACTTTAGATTTACCTGGACGAAACTCTAACACATAATCCTGGACCTTCGATGCTCTACTTCAAGATTAGAGGACTGAAGAATCTCCCTTGGGGTCAAGGAGTGACTCCCCTGCTTGGCAGGCACCAAAGAAGCAATTGTCCAGTCTGCATCGCTGAAGCTCCTGCTGGACGCCGAAGTCTTTGCATCACCAGAGGTAGATTTTCAGACTTCGTCGAGGCTGCCCTGAGTCCCCAGCAAAGCTGAGGCCCGTAGCTGTCGTGGGTAATGTGGAACCGTGACCCCTGGACACTGATCGCATTTGCAAGTGCATCCTCTTCTGAGTCTCCCACGAAGTTGTGCTTTAGGCTCCCAGTAGCCCCAGCCTCCTGCACCGACTGCACCGAAGATCACTGGCCTCCACTCCACGAGTGTCCTGTGAGCCAGCTACAAGTTCGTCCCCTTGAGGCTCCTTCACAGTCACTAGTCCGTTGGCTAGTAGGCCCTCCCGGAAGTCAATCTTCTTCTGCTTGGGCTCCCTGATTGCTCCAGGCGTGCCCTGACTTACCCTTGCTGGGTGAGTCCCACAGACCTTGCTGGTCTGCACCATTGTCCTTCTTCCATTTCCACAAGACTTGCCGTTGCCAAGGCTTGTTGGGTCCAATCCGGTCGCCAACACCTCTGCAATCGACAGCCGTCGTGGGACAGCTTGAATCCAGCTCCTGGTCATCATTGATGCCTCCTGGACCTCGTGGCTGAAGAGTCAAGATGACCATCAACCTACCTGAAGCACTCGACATCGGTGGGCATCTGCTCATCGCCTTCCTGGTCACTGGCTAGTGACCCAGACTCTGTCCCCTCTGCTTTCAGGTTCTTCAGATCTTTGATCCACCTTTGGATCCACCCGAACACTTTCAACTTGGCCGCCAGCAGCACTTTGCAGCAGATCGCCATTGAAAACGACGACGAAACCCGACTCCCGAAAGGCACCTATGCACCCGGCTCCCTGGGTGAGGTAACTCGAGTACTCCGGTGCTCCCGTGGGTATTGACACTAGAACGGCCTGGTTCTAAAAGGGTTTGCTCCAAGTCCTCCTCTAAGTGTCCCTTTTCTTTAAAATTCCAACCACGACTTTCCCCATAGAAGTCAACGGCGATTCGCGGCTGTGTTCTCACACTGCACGCGTCCCCCGTGGGTCCCCTGTGTCACTACCTTGGGTGGTTCCTTGTGGTCCAAGCACTTCTACAGGCTCTAGGCCTTGTGTCTAGCTCAGTCGTGGTTCTTATACCACTTTATTGGTATATGGTTTGGTACGCCCTAGGGCTCAAACGTGTATTTGTGCTATTACTGTAGATAACTAACTTATAACTTATATACTTCGAACTCTAGCCTCATAAAGAGACTAGAGGGGTGTGTTTAGCAATAAATACATATATTTTGAATATATACCTGGTGTGGTCCTCTTTCATTTGGTCACTCAAGAGATTATAGACTGGTAAAACAAGCTGCTTTACATATCTTCAAGACTTAGCCTGAAGGCTGCTCTCCATAGCTACCACTAGGATAGCTTTCAATAAAGGTTGTCTTTAACCTATCTCCAATAAGGGGTTGTTTGGACTGGTGCAAGGTGCCCACTATAATTAGTGGACAGCATATGCCAGGCCAACTTCTCACATTGGTGTGCAGCGTGTGGGATTCCAGCTTGCTATTGTTTTACCAGATAATCTCAATTGAATTGATCAACTGAAAACCACTAAGGGTACCTAAGGTACATATAAATCAAGCTTAGTATACAGTAAGTTCTACTGAACTTACAGTTGTGTGTTAAGGGATAGCACACCCTTTCTACAACTCAAGAGAGTTTAGTAGGCCACACTAGAGTAGGTAGTGCATACACCACACCTCACTAGTAATGTCTTCAAAGCCAGGACCCAGTGAGTCCTTGCCAGAAGCCAGTGGGCTTCTTCCCTCCAAGTATGATAAACTCCCATTCTTGGAATTGAGAGCATTATGCAATACTAGGAAGCTGAAGGCAGGCAAAAGTGCCAGCACACAACACCTCAGAGAGGTGCTACTAGCTGATGATCTCAGCAGGCCCCTAGGGTCTGAAGGGGTAGGCAGAGAGGGTGGGGCAGAAGATGAGGAAGGGGTCAGGGGTGAAGAAACCCAGGCCCCCCCCTCTGAAACTGGCCAGGAAGGTGAAAATGACCTTGACCTGGAGAACCCAATTCCTCCTGTGGAGGAGGAGGAGGATCAGAATGACCTCCCCTTTGTCCCCCCAGGAAGAATTGTGAGTGTGCCCAGAAGGTCTAGATCTCCTTCTCAGGAGTCTAACCACTCTGACACCTCAATAGGGACCTCTGTCTCCTCTCATAGGAGAGAATACTCTCATGACAGGAGAAAGAGACTGATTGAGTATGAGCAAGCCCAACTTGCACTCAGAAAACAGCAGTTGGCTATAGACAGGGAGTCCCTAGATCTCTACAAAGAGAGAAAAAGATGGGACTAGAGTCCCATGGTGGCAGCAATTTCCCCAGAGATAGGGAAAGGTCTTATGACCATAGAAACCTGAGCAAGATTGTCCCTCCCTACCAGAGTGGGGATGACATCTACAAATGGATAACTGCACTGGAGAGGGCCTGTAAAGTACAGAGGGTCCCTCAGGAGCAGTGGGCAGCAATCTTGTGGCTCTCCTTTGCAGACAAAGGTAGAGATAAGCTCCTCACTGTTAAAGAGGAGGATGCTGATAAATACACAGTCTTGAAGAGTGCTCTGATCGATGGGTTTGGCCTAACCACTGAACAATACAGGTTAAAGTTCAGAGATACCCAAAAGGCACAGACTCAAGACTGGGTGGACTTTGTTGATTGTTCTGCCAAGGCTCTGGAAGGTTGGTTATTGGGCAGGAAGGTATGTGACTTCACAGGATTGTACAATCTTATCATGAGGGAGCAGATCCTTAATAATTGTCTAAATCAGCTGTTGCATCAGCACCTGGTGGACTCTGATCTGACCTCTCCCCAAGAATTGGGAAAGAAGGCAGACAAATGGGTCAGAACCAGGGTGAGACAGAAGGTACAGAACCAAGGTGGTGACCCTAAGAAGCAAGATTCTAAAAACTCTGATAAGGGTGGGGAGAAGGGTAAAGACCAGAAGTCTTCACAAGGCTCCCAAAAATCTTCTTCAGGTGGGGATTCACAGTCTAACAAGGGAAGAGGCCAAAAGAAACCATGGTGCAAGGTCTGTAAGCAGAAGACCCACTGGACCAGTGATTGCACCAAGACAAAGACTCTACTCCAGCCCCCACCAATGCCCCTAAGGCACCTGCTCCCCCTAGTGCAGTTACAATTGGTGGTGGGACTACACAAGCCAAGGGTTTAGTAGGGTTGACCCTGGGTAAGGAGATGAGCTCTGACCTAGTCAGAGAACTCACTCAGGCTGTCCTAGTCTGTGATGGAGGCATGGATGTGACCTCCTCTGTGAGTCCCAGTAATCTGGGCAAGTACAGGCAACAGCCCTCAATCAATGGAAAAGAGGCTTTGGCATTTAGGGACACAGGGGCAAGTGTCACCATGGTGACATAAGACCTTGTGAATCCTGGGCAGATTATACTTGGTGAAATGTACCAAGTGACCAATGCTAGCAATGTCAGAACAGACCATACTCTGGCAGTTGTTAACTTCTCCTGGGGAGGGGTAACTGGCCTTAAGAAGGTTGTGGTAAGTGCAGACCTACCAGTTGAATGCTTGCTTGGCAATGATTTAGAAACTTCAGCTTGGGCAGAAGTGGGGCTCAGGACCCATGCAGAAATGCTGGGCATCCCTGCAGATGTGTTTGCTGTGACCAGGTCACAAGCCAAAATGTCTAACACTGAACAGGCCTTGGATTCTGGAATAATGGACCAAGTGCCCTCCAAGAAGAGGAGTAGTAGGGTAAAGGCAGTGCCTTCCCCTTGGCTCAGAAGGAAGATCAGTCTCTTGAGGGGGATGATCTCAGTCCTGAGGAAGGAACTGTCCCAGAGGAGCTTGAACCTGACCAGGTTGAGTTCTTGGGGACAGGGGCCCTTCCAGTGCAGATCTGAGCCAGGAGCAGCAGAGCTGCCCCTCTCTTGAACCCCTCAGACAGAAAGCTGCTGCTGAGGCTGCTGGGAAAGCTAGTGGTCCCCATACAGTGTATTGGGATGATGGACTCTTGTACTCAGAGTGTAGAGACCCCAAGCCTGGTGCCACCAGGAGGTTGGTTATACCTCTGAAGTTCAGGGGCTTCCTATTGACCCTAGCCCATGACATTCCCTTAGCAGGTCACCTGGGCCAGAACAAGACTTGGGACAGAATTGACCCTCACTTTCACTGGCCCCACATGTCTGAAGACACCAAGGAGTTTTGTCGCTCCTGTGTAACCTGCCAGGCCAGTGGCAAGGCAGGTGGCACTACAAAGGCCCCCTGATACCACTACCTGTGGTGGGGGTTCCCTTTGAAAGGGTGGGGATTGACATTGTTGGTCCCATGGATCCCCAAACAGCATCTGGGCACAGGTTTATCCTGGTGGTAGTGGATCATGCCACCAGGTACCCAGAGGCTATTCCCCTTAGGACCACTACAACACCTGTGGTGGCAAGAGCCCTCCTGGGAATTTTCTCAAGAGTGGGCTTCCCTAAGGAGGTTGTATCAGACAGGGGTGCTAACTTTATGTATGGATACTTGAAAGCAATGTGGAAGGAGTGTGGAGTGACTTACAAGTTCACCACACCCTATCACCCACAATGCAATGGTTTAGTTGAGAGATTCAACAAAACCTTGAAGGGGATGATTAAAGGGCTCCCAGAAAAGCTTAGGCGAAGATGGGACATACTCTTGCCCTGCCTTTTATTTGCATACAGGGAGGTGCCTCAAAAGGGGTTGGCTACAGCCCTTTTGAACTTTTGTTTGGTCACCTTGTCAGGGGTCCATTGTGCATGGTGAAGGAAGGATGGGAGTTACCTCTCAAGCCCCCAAAGCAAGACATAGTGGACTATGTACTTGGTCTCCGCTCCCGGATGGCTGAGTACATGAAAAAGGCAACTAAAAACCTTGAGGCAAGCCAGGAACTTCAAAAAGCCTGGCATGACCAAAAGGCTGTACTGACTGTTTACCAGCCAGGGCAGAAGGTGTGGGTGTTGGAGCCAGTGGCCCCAGCAGCTCTCCAAGACAAATGGAGTGGACCCCATACCATTGTTGAACCGAAGGGTGAGGTTACCTATTTAGTAGACATAGGAACACCCAGGAGTCCCCACAGGGTTCTCCATGTCAACAGGTTAAAACCATATGTGGACAGGGCAGACATGGGCTTGCTCATGGCTACTGATGAGGGTCAGGAGGAAGAGAGTGACCCACTCCCTGACCTGCTCTCACAGAACCCTGATGATGGGTCAGTGGATGGCGTAGCCTTGGCAGGCAGCCTCACTGCCCAGCAGCAAACTGACTGCAGACAGGTGCTCAATCAGTTCAGGCACATATTCTCACTGACACCCAGTCAGACCACCTGGTGCACTCATGAAGTGGACACTGGGGACAGTCTGCCTATTAAAAATAAGATTTATAGGCAACCTGACCATGTCAGGGACTGTATCAGGACAGAAGTCCAGAAGATGTTGGATTTGGGAGTTATTGAACCCTCAGATAGCCCTTGGGCTAGTCCAGTGGTCCTTGTGCCAAAACCTCACACCAATGGTGGGAAAAGAGAGATGAGGTTTTGTGTGGACTACAGGGGTCTCAATGCAGTCACTAGGACTGATGCCCATCCAATACCTAGGGCAGATGAGCTAATAGACACTTTGGCCTCAGCCAAGTATCTAAGCACATTTGACCTGACAGCTGGCTACTGGCAGATCAGACTAGCTGATGATGCAAAGCCAAAGACAGCATTCTCAACCCCTAGTGGGCATTATCAATTTGTGGTGGTGCCCTTTAGTCTGAAGAATGCACCTGCCACTTTTCAGAGGTTGGTGAATACAGTCCTTACAGGTCTGGAAGCCTATAGTGCAGCATATCTAGATGATATTGCTGTCTTTAGCTCCACCTGGGAGGATCACCTGGTCCACCTCAGAAATGTTTTGCAGGCCCTGCAGAAAGCAGGCATGACTATCAAGGCCACCAAGTGCCAGATAGGGCAGAGTCAGGTTGTGTACCTGGGCCACCTTGTGGGTGGAGGCCAGGTTCAACCACTGCAGAGCAAGATCCAGACCATCATGGACTGGATTGCTCCAACTACCCAGACTCAGGTGAGAGCCTTTTTAGGCCTGACTGGGTACTATAGGAGATTTGTCAAGGGGTATGGATCAATAGTGACACCCCTGAATGACTTAACTTCCAAGAAAATGCCCAAAAAGGTTCAGTGGACAGTTAGCTGTCAAAAGGCATTTGATGACCTAAAGCAGGCCATGTTCACTGCTCCCATTCTACAGAGTCCTGATTACTCCAAGAAGTTCATTGTCCAAACAGATGCATCTGAATTGGGGGTAGGGGCTGTACTGTCACAATTGAATGATGAAGGTCAGGATCAGCCAGTAGCTTTTATTAGCAGAAGGCTGACCCCTAGAGAGAAACGTTGGTCAGCCATTGAGAGGGAGGCCTTTGCTGTGGTCTGGGCTCTGAAGAAGTTGAGGCCATACTTGTTTGGTACTCACTTCCTTGTTCAAACAGACCATAAGCCCCTCTTATGGCTAAAACAAATGAAGGGTGAAAACCCCAAACTGCTTAGGTGGTCCATTTCCCTACAGGGGATGGACTTCACAGTGGAACATAGACCTGGGAGTAACCATGCCAATGCAGATGGACTCTCTAGGTACTTCCACTTAGAACATGAAGACTTAACTGGGCAAGGTTAGTTTAATGTCCCTACGTTTGGGGGGTTGTGTAGGAGAGTAGGATCTGCTTCACATGAGTACCCCCACTTTTTGCTGATGCTTCACTGTATTTCGACTTTAGTCTGGCTGGGGCCCTGCTAATCAGAACCCCAGCCTAGCTGCTTCCTCTCTAAAATGGTTTCCATGTGCCTTAGGCACATCTCTGATTGGAATCTGGAGTGCCCTTATAAGTCCCTAGTATATGGTATACTATGTACCCAGGGCATAGGTACCTCAGAGGCCTACCAGGGGCTGCAGCATGTATTGTGCCACCCCTGGAAGGCCATCCAAAATGACACCACAGGTCTTTTACTGCAGCCTGGGTAAGGTGGTGCATGCACCCCTTACTGTGATATAGGCTACCTATATCACTACATACATACACACATATAAACCTATAAATCACTCCTATGGCAGGCCTTATCAATCCTGAAGGCAGAGTGCTTGGTTCCTATGTGAGAGGGTGCCCCTGCATGAGCAGAGCCCCTCTGCAGCGTTCGGAGACCCTTCTCTGATGCTGTTTGTAGGGTAGCCTGACCATATACTCTTAAGCGCATTATAACCTCGCGTTAAATGCTAACTTTGGGATGGCTGCACGGAAACATGTCGTGTTTGGTGTCAAACATCTTGGAATACTACCCCCCGCCAGTTCTGGTGGCGGGGGTAGCATTCCACCCTTCTAGAGGGAGAGACATGTACACACCGGCCTGCCCGGTAACTTCTTTCCAAGCCCTGGCATCACAAAATGGATGCCGCTGCCTCAGACACGAGTCTGGCCTCCTGCTGCTGACCGAAACTCCGGCAGGGGAGGCCTGGACAATAGGTTTCCTGTCCCAGGGAGGTGTAACCACCTCCCCAGACAGGATAGTGTGTATTGGGGCTGGGCGGGAGCCCTCTCTGGTGCGTTGAATTCCTGCACTGGGGGCACATTTGGTGTCCCTGTGCATACCCCAGTTCAAACCGGCTCAGGGGCTTCCAGCCCCTGCTCTGGCACGAAACTGGACAAAGAGAAAGGGGTGTAACCACCCCTCTGCCCTGACCCTCCCATAGGTGGGTCCCCAGAGTATGTCCAACCCCCTAACTTAGTATAAGTATGGGACCCCAGTCCTTAGGACTTTAGATTTACCTTGACGAAACTCTGACACAGAATCCTGGACCTTCGACGCTCTACTTCAAGATTAGAGGTCTGAAGAATCTCCCTTGGGGTCAAGGAGTGACTCCCCTGCTTGGCAGGCACCAAAGAAGCAATTGTCCGGTCTGCATTGCTGAAGCTCCCGCCGGACGCCGAAGTCTTTGCATCACCAGACGTAGATTTCCAGACTTCCCCAAGGCTGCCCTGAGTCCCCAGCAAAGCTGAGGCCCGTAGCTCTCGTGGGTAATGTGGAACCGTGACCCCTGGACACCAATCGCATTTGCAAGTGCATCCTCTTTTGGGTCTCCAACAAAGTTGTGCTTTGGGCTTCGAGTAGCCCCAGCCTCTGGCACCAACTGCACCGAAGATCACTTGCCTCCACTCCACGAGTGTCCTGTGAGCCAGCTCCAAGGGCGTCCCCTCAAGGCTCCTTCGTGGTTGCTAGTCCGTTGGCTAGTAGGCCCTCCCGAAGGCCAATCTTCTTCTGCTTGGGCTCCCTGGTTGCTTCAGACGTGCCCTGACTGACCCTTGCTGGGTGAGTCCCACAGACCTTGCTGGTCTGCACCATCATCCTTCTTCCATTTCCACAAGACTTGCCGTTGCCAAGGCTTGTTGGGTCCAATCCTGTCGCTGATACCCCTGCAATTGACAGACGTCATGGGACAGCTCGAATCCAGCTCCTGGTCATCGTCGACGCCTCCTGGACTTCGTGGCTGAAGAGTCAAGACAACCGTCAACCTACCTGAAGCACTCGACATCGGTGGGCATCTGCTCATCGCCTTCCTGGTCACTGGCTAGTGACCCAGACTCTGTCCCCTCTGCTTTCAGGTTCTTCAGATCTTCGATCCACCTTTGGATCCACCCAAACACTTTCGACTTGGCCGCCAGCAGCACTTTGCAGCAGATCGCCATTGAAAACGACGACGAAACCCAACCCCGAAAGGCACCTATGCACCCGGCTCCCCTGGGTGAGGTAACTCGAGTACTCCGGTGCTCCCGTGGGTATTGACACTAGAACGGCCTGGTTCTAAAAGGGTTTGCTCCAAGTCCTCCTCTAAGTGTCCCTTTTCTTTAAAATTCCAACCGCGACTTTCCCCATAGAAGTCAACGGCGATTCGCGGCTGTGTTCTCACACTGCACGCGTCCCCCGTGGGTCCCCTGTGTCACTACCTTGGGTGGTTCCTTGTGGTCCAAGCACTTCTACAGGCTCTAGGCCTTGTGTCTAGCTCAGTCGTGGTTCTTATACCACTTTATTGGTATATGGTTTGGTACGCCCCTAGGGCTCAAACGTGTATTTGTGCTATTACTGTAGATAACTAACTTATAACTTATGTATTTCGAATTCTAGCCTCATAAAGAGACTAGAGGGGTGTGTTTAGCAATAAATACATATATTTTGAATATATACCTGGTGTGGTCCTCTTTCATTTGGTCACTCAAGAGATTATAGACTGGTAAAACAAGCTGCTTTACATTCCTTCAAGACTTAGCCTGAAGGCTGCTCTCCATAGCTACCACTAGGATAGCTTTCAATAAAGGTTGTCTTTAACCTATCTCCAATAAGGGGTTGTTTGGACTGGTGCAAGGTGCCCACTATAATTAGTGGACAGCATATGCCAGGCCAACTTCTCACAGTACAGAAAGAGGGAAGGGGTTGCAGAAAGAGGCAAGAGGGGTGCAGAAAGAAGCAACAGAGGTGCAGAAAAAGCAAAAGAAGTGATGAAAGAGACAAGAGAGTTGCAGAAACAGGGAAAAGAAGTGCAGAAAGAGGCAGGAGAAGTACTGAAAGAAGCAACAGAGGTGCAGAAAGAAGCAAGAGAAGTGAAGAAAGAGGCAAGTGAGATGCATAAAGAGGCAAGACAGGTACTGAAAGAGGCAAGAGAGGTGCAGAAAGAGGCAAGTGAGGTGCAGAAAGAGGCAAGAGGGGGCAGAAAGAGGCAAGCGAATTGCTGAAAGAAGCAACAGAGGTGCAGAAAGAAGCAAGAGAAGGGATGAAACAGACAAGAGAGTTGAAGAAACAAACAAGAGAAGTGCAGAAAAAAGCAAGAGAGGTGCAGAAGGAGGCAAGTGAGGTGCAGAAACAGGTAAGAGAACTGCAGAAAGAAGCAAGAGAGGTGCAGAAGGAGGCAAGAGAGGTGCAGAAAGAGGGAACAGGGGTGCAGAAAGAGGCAGGAGAAGTGCTGAAATAAGTAACGTGGTACAGAAAGAAGCAAGAGAATTGCAGAAAGGAGGAACAGATATGCAGAAAGAGGCAAGAGAAGTGCAGAAAGAAGCAACAGAAATGCAGAAAGAGGCAACAGAAATGCAGAATAAAGCAACAGAGGTGCAGAAAGAGGCAAGAGAGGTACAGAAAGCAGCAAGTGAGGTGCAGAATCAAGTAAGAGAAGTGCAGAAAGAAGCAAGAGAGTTGCAGAAACAGGCAAGAGAGGTGCAGAAAGAGGGAAGAGGGGTGCAGAAAGAGGCGAGTGGTACAGAAACAGGCAAGAGAGCTGCAGGAAGAGGGAACAGGGATGCAAAAAGAGGCAAGAGAAGTGGTGAAAGAAGTAACAGAGGTGCAGAAAGAGGCAAGAGAAGTGCAGAAAGAAGGAACAGATATGCAGAAAGAGGCAAGAGAAGTGCAGAAAGAAGCAGCAGAAATGCAGAAAGAGGCACGAGAAGTTCAGAAAGAAGCAAGAGAGATACAGAAAGAGACAAGAGAGGTACACAAAGAGACAAAAGAGGTGAAGAAAGAGGCAAGACAGGTGCAGAAAGAGGCAACAGGGATGAAGAAAGAAGCAAGAGAGGTACAGAAGAAGCAAGAGAAGTGGAGAAAGAAGCAACAGAGGTGCAGAAAGAGAGAAGAGGGGTGCAGAAAGAGGCAAGAGGGGTACAGAATGAGTCAGGAGAGGTGCAGAAACAGGCAAGAGAAGTACAGAAAAAGGCAAGCGAATTGCTGAAAGAAGCAACAGAGGTGCAGAAAGTAGCAAGAGAAGGGATGAAACAGGCAAGAGAGTTGAAGAAACAAACAAGAGAGGTGCAGAAAAAAGCAAGAGAGGTGCAGAAGGAGGCAAGTGAGGTGCAGAAACAGGTAAGAGAACTGCAGAAAGAAGCAAGAGAGGTGCAGAAACAGGCAATAGAGGTGCAGAAAGAGGGAACAGGGGTGCAGAAAGAGGCGAGTTGTGCAGAAACAGGTAAGAGAGATGCAGAAAGAGGGAACAGGGGTGTAGAAAGAGGCAGCAGAAGTGCTGAAATAAGTAATGTGGTACAGAAAGAAGCAAGAGAAGTGCAGAAAGGAGGAGCAGATATGCAGAAAGAGGCAAGAGAAGTGCAGAAAGATGCAACAGAAATGTAGAAAGAGGCAAGAGAAGTGCAGAAAGAAGCAACAGAAATGCGGAAAGAGGCAAGAGAAGTGAAGAAAGAGACAAGAGAGTTGCAGAAATAAACAGGAGAGGTGTAGAAAAAAGCAAGAAAAGTGCAGAAAGAGGCAAGTGAGGTGCAGAAAGATGCAAGAGTGGTGCAGAAAGAGGCAAGAGTGGTGCAGAAAGAGGCAAGAGCGGTGCAGATAAAGCAAGTGAGGTGCAAAAACACGCAAGAGAGGTGCAGAAAGAGGTAAAAGAAGTGCAGAAAAAAGAAACAGAGGTGCAGAAGGATGCAAGAGAACTGCAGAAAGAGGCAAGAGAGTTGCAGAAACAGGCAAGAGAGGTCTAGAAAGAGGGAACAGGGGTGCAGAAAGAGGCAAGAGAGATGCAGATACAGGTAAGAGAGGTGAAGAAAGAGGGAACAGGGGTGCAGAAAGAGGCAAGAGAGGTGCAGAAAGAGGGAACAGGGGTGGAGAAAGATGCAAGAGAGGTGCAGAAAGAGGTAAGAGGGGTACAGAAAGAGGCAAGAGAGGTGCAGAAAGAGGGAAGAGGGGTGCAGAAAGAGGTAAGAGGGGTGCAGAAAGAGTGAAGCGGGGTGCAGAAAGAAGCATCAGGGATGCAGAAAGAGGCAAGTGAGGTACAGAAACAAGCAATAGAAGTGCCACAAGAGGCAAAAGAAGTGCTGAAAGAATCAAAAGAGGTGCAGAAAGAAGCAAGAGAAGTGATGAAAGATACAAGAGAGTTGCAGAAAGAAACAGGAGAGGAGCAGATAAAAGCAAGAGAAGTGCAAAACGAGGCAAGTGAGGTGCAGAATCAGGAAGAGAGGTGCAAAAACACACAAGAGGGGTGCAGAAAGAGGCAAGAGAGTTGCAGAAACAGGCAAGAGAGGTGCAGAAAGAAGGAACAGGGGTGCAGAAAGAGGCAAGAGAGGTGCAGAAACAGGCAGGAGAGAGGTACAGAAATAGGGAAAAGGTGTGCAGAAAGAGGCAAGAGAGGTGCAGAAAGAGGGAAGAGGGGTGCAGAAGGAGGCACGAAAGCTGCAGAAAGAGGCAAAAGAGTTACAGAAACAGGCAAGAGAGGCGCAGAAATAGGAAACAGGGGTGCAGAAAGAGGCAAGTGAGGTGCAGAAACAGGCAAGAGAGGTACGGAAAGAGGGAACAGGGGTGCAGAAAGAGGCAAGAGATGTGCAGGAAGAGGGGTGCAGAAAGAGGGAAGAGGGGTGCAGAAAGAAGCAAGAGGGGTGCAGAAAGAAGCAAGACAGGTGCAGAAAGAAGCAAGAAAAGTGCAGAAAGAAGCAACAGAATTGCAGAAATAGGCAAGAGAGGAGCAGAAAGAGGCAAGAGAAATGCTGAAAGAAGCAACAAAGGTGCAGAAAGAGGCAAGAGAAGTGCAGAAAGAAGCAACAGAGGTGCAGAAAGAGGCAACATAAGTGCAAAAAGAAGCAAGAGAGATGCACATAGAGACAAGAGAGGTGCACAAAGAGACAATAGAGGTGCAGAAAGAGGGAAGATGAGTGCAGAAAGGGGCAACAGGGGTGCAGAAAGAAGCAGGAGAGGTGAAGAAAGAAGCAAGAGAAGTGCAGAAATAAGCAATAGAGGTGCAGTAAGAGGCAAGAGAAGTGCAGAAAGAGGCAAGAGTGGTGCAGAAAGAAGCAAGAGAGGTGCAGAAAGAGGGAATAGAGGTGCAGAAAGAGGCAAGAGGGGTGCAGAAAGAAGCAGGAGAGGTAAATAAAGAAGGAAGACAAGTGCAGAAAGAAGCAACAGGGGTGCAGAAAGAGGCAAGAGGGGTGCAGAAATAGGCAAGAGAAGTACACAAAGAAGCAGCAGAGGTGCAGAAAGATGGAACAGGGATGCAGACAGAGGCAAGAGGGGTGCAGAAATTTGCAAGAGAGCTGCAGAAAGAAGCAAGAGAAGTACAGAAAGAACCAACAGAGGTACAGAAAGAGGCAAGAGGGGTGCAGAAAGAGGCAAGAGGGGTGCAGAAAGAGGCAATAGAAGTGCAGAAAGAAGCAAGAGAGGTGCATAAAGAAGCAAGAGAAGTGCAGAAAGAGACAAGAAAAGTACAGAAAGAAGAAACAGAAGTGCGGAAAGAGGAAAGAGTGGTACAGAAAGAGGCAAGAGAAATGCTGAAAGAAGCAACAGAGGTGCAGAAAGAGGCAATAGGGGTGCAGAAAGAGGCAATAGAAGTGCATAAAGAAGCAACAGAGGTGCAGAAAGAGGCAAGAGAACTGGAGAAAGAGGCAAGAGAGTCGCAGAAAGATGGAAGAGGGGTGCAGAAAGATACAATAGGGGTGCAGAAAGAAGCAAGAGAGGTGCATAAAGAAGCAAGAGAAGTGCAGAAAGAGACAAGAAAAGTACAGAAAGAAGAAACAGAAGTGCGGAAAGAGGGGTGCAGAAAGAGGCAAGAGAAGTGCTGAAAGAAGCAACAGAGGTGCAGAAAGAGGCAAGAGAAGTGCAGAAAGAAGCAACAGATGTGCAGAAAGAGGCAACAGCGGTGCATAAAGAGACATGAGAGGTGCAGAAACAGGCAAGAGATGTGCAGAAACAGGGAACAGGGTTACAGAAAGAGACAAGAGAGATGCAAAAAGAAGGAAGAGGGGTGCAGAAAGAAGCAAGAACAGTGCAGAAAGAAGCAAGAGAGGTGCAGAAAGAAGCAAGAGAAGTGCTGAAAGAAGCAAAAGAAGTGCAGAAAGAGGCAAGGGGTGCAGAAAGAGGCAAGAGAAGTGCTGAAAGAAGCAACTGAGGTGCAGAAAGAGGCAAGAGAAGTGCAGAAAGAAGCAACAGAGGTGCAGAAAGAGACAACAGAAGTGCAGAAAATGGCAAGAGAGGTGCACAAAGAGACAAGAGAGGTGCACCAAGAGATAAGAGATAAGAGATATGCAGAAAGAAGGAAGATGAGTGCAGAAAGAGGAATCAGGGGGGCAGAAAGAAGCAAGAGAGGTGCAGAAAGGAGCAAGAGAAGTGCAGAAAGAAGCAAGAGGGGTGCAGAAAGAGGGAAGAGGGTGCAGAAAGAGACAAGAGAAGTGCACAAAGAAGCAACAGAGGTACAGAAGGAGGCAAGATAACTGCAGAAAGAGGCAAGAAAGTTGCAGAAACAGGCAAAAAAGGTGCAGAAAGTTGGAACATGGGTGCACACAGAGGCAAGGGTGGCGAAAGTTGCAAGAGAGCTGCAGAAAGAAGCAAGAGAGCTGCAGAAAGAACCAACAGAGGTGCAGAAAGAGGCAAGAGGTGCAGAAAGAGGCAAGAGAAGTGCAGAAAGAAGCAACAGAGGTGCAGAAAGAGGCACGAGAAATGGAGAAAGAGGCAAGAGAGGTGCACAAAGAGGCAAGAGAGGTGAACAAAGAGGGAAGAGGGGTGCAGAAAGAGGCAAGAGGGGTGCAGACATTTGCAAGAGAGGTACTGAAAGAAGCAAGAGGACTGCAGAAAGAACCAACAGAGGTGCAGAAAGAGGCAAGAGGAGTGCAGAAAGAGGCAAGTGAAGTATAGAAAGAAGCAACAGAGGTACAGAAAGAGGCAAAAGACCTGCAGAAAAAGGCAAGAGAGGTGCACATAGAGACAAGAGAGGTGCACAAAGAGACAAAAGAGGTGCAGAAAGAGGGAAGATGAGTGCAGAAAGGGGCAACAGGGGTGCAGGAAGAAGCAGGAGAGGTAAAGAAAGAAGCAAGAGAAGTGCAGAAATAAGCAATAGAGGTGCAGTAAGAGGCAAGAGAAGTGCAGAAAGAGGCAAGAGTGGTGCAGAAAGAGGCAAGAGAAGTGCAGAAAGAGGGAAGAGAGGTGCAGAAAGAGGCAAGAGGGGTGCAGAAAGAAGCATGAGAGGTACATAAAGAAGCAAAAGAAGTGCAGAAAGAAGCAACAGGGGTGCTGAAAGAGGCAAGAGAGGTGCAGAAATAGGCAAGAGAAGTACACAAAGAAGCAGCAGAGGTGCCGAAAGAGGCAAGAGAACCTCTGAAAGAGGCAAGAAAGTTGCAGAAACAGGCAAACAAGGTGCAGAAAGATGGAACAGGGGTGCAGACAGAGGCAAGACGGGTGCAGAAATTTGCAAGAGAGCTGCAGAAAGAAGCAAGAGAAGTACAGAAAGAACCAACAGAGGTACAGAAAGAGGCAAGAGGGGTGCAGAAAGAGGCAATAGAAGTGCATAAAGAAGCAACAGAGGTGCAGAAAGAGGCAAGAGAACTGGAGAAAGAGGCAAGAGAGTCGCAGAAGGATGGAAGAGGGGTGCAGAAAGATACAAGAGGGGTGCAGAAAGAAGAAAGAGAGGTGCATAAAGAAGCAAGAGAAGTGCAGAAAGAGACAAGAAAAGTACAGAAAGAAGAAACAGAAGTGCGGAAAGAGGAAAGAGTGGTACAGAAAGAGGCAAGAGAAGTGCTGAAAGAAGCAACAGAGGTGCAGAAAGAGACAATAGGGGTGCAGAAAGAGGCAATAAAAGTGCAGAAAGAAGCAACAGAGGTGCAGAAAGAGGCAAGAGAACTGGAGAAAGAGGCAAGAGAGTCGCAGAAAGATGGAAGAGGGGTGCAGAAAGATATAAGAGGGGTGCAGAAAGAAGCAAGAGAGGTGCATAAAGAAGCAAGAGAAGTGCAGAAAGAGACAAGAAAAGTACAGAAAGTAGAAACAGAAGTGCGGAAAGAGGGGTGCAGAAAGAGGCAAGAGAAGTGCTGAAAGAAGCAACAGAGGTGCAGAAAGAGGCAAGAGAAGTGCAGAAAGAAGCAACAGATGTGCAGAAAGAGGCAACAGCGGTGCATAAAGAGACATGAGAGGTGCAGAAACAGGCAAGAGAGGTGCAGAAATGGGAACAGGGGTGCAGAAAGAGGCAAGAGAGATGCAAAAAGAAGGAAGAGGGGTGCAGAAAGAAGCAAGAACGGTACAGAAAGAAGCAAGAGAGGTGCAGAAAGAAGCAAGAGAAGTGCTGAAAGAAGCAAAAGAAGTGCAGAAAGAGGCAAGGGGTGCAGAAAGAGGCAAGAGAAGTGCTGAAAGAAGCAACTGAGGTGCAGAAAGAGGCAAGAGAAGTGCAGAAAGAAGCAACAGAGGTGCAGAAAGAGACAACAGAAGTGCAGAAAATGGCAAGAGAGGTGCACAAAGAGACAAGAGAGGTGCACCAAGAGATAAGAGATATGCAGAAAGAAGGAAGATGAGTGCAGAAAGAAGAAACAGTGGGGGCAGAAAGAAGCAAGAGAGGTGCAGAAAGAAGCAAGAGAAGTGCAGAAAGAAGCAAGAGGGGTGCAGAAAGAGGGAATAGGGTGCAGAAAGAGACAAGAGAAGTGCACAAAGAAGCAACAGAGGTACAGAAGGAGGCAAGATAACTGCAGAAAGAGGTAAGAAAGTTGCAGAAACAGGCAAAAAAGGTGCAGAAAGATGGAACAGGGGTGCACACAGAGGCAAGGGTGGCGAAAGTTGCAAGAGAGCTGCAGAAAGAGCAAGAGAAGTGCAGAAAGAACCAACAGAGGTGCAGAAAGAGGCAAGAGGTGCAGAAAGAGGCAAGAGAAGTGCAGAAAGAAGCAACAGAGGTGCAGAAAGAGGCACGAGAAATGGAGAAAGAGGCAAGAGAGGTGCACAAAGAGGCAAGAGAGGTGAACAAAGAGGGAATAGGGGTGCAGAAAGAGGCAATAGGGATGCAGACATTTGCAAGAGAGGTACTGAAAGAAGCAAGAGGACTGCAGAAAGAACCAACAGAGGTGCAGAAAGAGGCAAGAGGAGTGCAGAAAGAGGCAAGTGAAGTGCAGAAAGAAGCAACGGAGGTGCAGAAAGAGGCAAGAGGTGCAGAAAGAGGCAAGAGAAGTGCAGAAAGAAGCAACAGAGGTGCAGAAAGAGGCACGAGAAATGGAGAAAGAGGCAAGAGAGGTGCACAAAGAGGCAAGAGAGGTGAACAAAGAGGGAAGAGGGGTGCAGAAAGAGGCAAGAGGGGTGCAGACATTTGCAAGAGAGGTACTGAAAGAAGCAAGAGGACTGCAGAAAGAACCAACAGAGGTGCATAAAGAGACATGAGAGGTGCAGAAACAGGCAAGAGAGGTGCAGAAATGGGAACAGGGGTACAGAAAGAGGCAAGAGAGATGCAAAAAGAGGGAAGAGGGGTACAGAAAGAAGCAAGAACGGTGCAGAAAGAAGCAAGAGGGGTGCAGAAAGAGGGAATAGGGTGCAGAAAGAGACAAGAGAAGTGCACAAAGAAGCAACAGAGGTACAGAAGGAGGCAAGATAACTGCAGAAAGAGGCAAAAAAGTTGCAGAAACAGGCAAAAAAGGTGCAGAAAGTTGGAACAGGGGTGCACACAGAGGCAAGGGTGGCGAAAGTTGCAAGAGAGCTGCAGAAAGAGCAAGAGAAGTGCAGAAAGAACCAACAGAGGTGCAGAAAGAGGCAAGAGGTGCAGAAAGAGGCAAGAGAAGTGCAGAAAGAAGCAACAGAGGTGCAGAAAGAGGCACGAGAAATGGAGAAAGAGGCAAGAGAGGTGCACAAAGAGGCAAGAGAGGTGAACAAAGAGGGAATAGGGGTGCAGAAAGAGGCAATAGGGATGCAGACATTTGCAAGAGAGGTACTGAAAGAAGCAAGAGGACTGCAGAAAGAACCAACAGAGGTGCAGAAAGAGGCAAGAGGAGTGCAGAAAGAGGCAAGTGAAGTGCAGAAAGAAGCAACGGAGGTGCAGAAAGAGGCAAGAGGTGCAGAAAGAGGCAAGAGAAGTGCAGAAAGAAGCAACAGAGGTGCAGAAAGAGGCACGAGAAATGGAGAAAGAGGCAAGAGAGGTGCACAAAGAGGCAAGAGAGGTGAACAAAGAGGGAAGAGGGGTGCAGAAAGAGGCAAGAGGGGTGCAGACATTTGCAAGAGAGGTACTGAAAGAAGCAAGAGGACTGCAGAAAGAACCAACAGAGGTGCATAAAGAGACATGAGAGGTGCAGAAACAGGCAAGAGAGGTGCAGAAATGGGAACAGGGGTACAGAAAGAGGCAAGAGAGATGCAAAAAGAGGGAAGAGGGGTACAGAAAGAAGCAAGAACGGTGCAGAAAGAAGCAAGAGAGGTGCAGAAAGAGGCAAGAGAGGTGCACAAAGAGGCAAGAGAGGTAAACAAAGAGGCAAGGGGGTGCAGAAAGAGGCAAGAGGGGTGCAGACATTTGCAAGAGAGGTACTGAAAGAAGCAAGAGGACTGCAGAAAGAACCAACAGAGGTGCAGAAAGAGGCAAGAGGAGTGCAGAAAGAGGCAAGTGAAGTATAGAAAGAAGCAACAGAGGTACAGAAACAGGCAAAAGACCTGCAGAAAAAGGCAAGAGAGGTGCAGAAAGAGGGAAGGAGGTGCAGAAAGAGGCAATAGGGGTGCAGAAAGAAGCAAGAGAAGTGTAGAACGAAGCAACAGAGGTGCTGAAAGAGGCAAGTGGGGTGCAGAAATAGGTAGGAGAAGTACAGAAAGAAGCAGCAGAGGTGCCGCAGGAGGCAAGAAAGTTGCAGAAACAGGCAAACAAGGTGCAGAATTATGGAACAGGGGTGCAGACAGGGGCAAGAGGGGTGCAGACATTTGCAAGAGGGCTGCAGAAAGAAGCAAGAGAAGTACAGAAAGAACTAACAGAGGTGCAGAAAGAGGCGAGAGGGGTGCAAAAAGAGGCAAGAGAAGTGCAGAAGAAGCAACAGAGGTGCAGAAAGAGGCAGGAGAACTGGAGAAAGAGGCAAGAGAGTCACAGAAAGAGGGAAAAGGGGTACAGAAAGAGGCAAGAGATGTGCAGAAAGAGGGAAGGGGGGTGCAGAAAGAAGCAAGAGGGGTGGAGAAAGAAGCAAGAGAGGTGCAGAAAGAAGCAAGAGAAGTACAGAAAGAAGAAACAGAAGTGCAGAATGAGGAAAGAGGGGTGCAGAAAGAGGCAAGAGAAGTGCTGAAAGAAGCAACAGAGGTGCAGAAAGAGACAACAGAAGTGCAGAAAAGGCAAGAGAGGTGCACAAAGAGACAAGAGGGATGCACAAAGAGACAAGAGATGTACAGAAAGAGGGAAGAAGAGTGCAGAAAGAGGCAACAGGGATGCAGAAAGAGACAAGAGAGGTGCAGAAACAGACAAGAGAAGTGCAGAAATAGGGAACAGGGGTACAGAAAGATGCAAGAGAGATGCATAAAGAGGGAAGAGGGGTGCAGAAAGAAGCAAGAAGGGTACAGAAAGAAGCAAGAGAGGTGCAGAAAGAATCAACAGAAGTGCAGAAAGAAGCAACAGAAGTGTAGAAAGAGGCTTGGGGCTGCAAAAAGAGGCAAGAGAAGTGCTGACAGAAGCAACAGATGTGCAGAAAGAGGCAAGAGAAGGTCGTAAAGAAGCAACAGAGGTGCAAAAAGAGACAACAGAATTGCAGAAAATGGCAAGAGAGGTGCACAAAGAGACAAGAGAGGTGCACAAAGAGACAAGAGATATGCAGAAAGAGGGAAGATGAGTGCAGAAAGAGGCAACAGCAGTGCAGAAAGAGGCAAGAGAAGTGCAGAAAGAGGCAAGAGAGGTACAGAAATTGGCAAGTGAGGTGCAGAAAGAAGGAAGAGGGGTGCAGAGAGAGGCAAGGGAGTGCAGAAAGAAGCAAGAAATGTACAGAAAGAAGCAAAAGAAGTTGGGAAATAAGCAAGAGGGGTACAGAAAGAGGCAAGAGAAGTGCACAAAGAAGCAACAGAGGTGCAGAAGGAGGCAAGATAACTGCAGAAAGAGGCAAGAAAGTTGCAAGACAGGCAAACAAGGTGCAGAAAGATGGAACAGGGGTGCATACAGAGGCAAGAGGGTACAGAAAGAGGGAAGGGGTTGCAGAAAGAGGCAAGAGGGGTACAGAAAGAAGCAACAGAGGTGCAGAAAAAGAAGTGATGAAAGAGACAAGAGAGTTGCAGAAACAGGGAAAAGAAGTACAGAAAGAGGCAGGAGAAATACTGAAAGAAGCAACAAAGGTGCAGAAAGAAGCAAGAGAAGTGCTGAAACAGACAAGAGAGTTGCGGAAAGAAACAAGAAAGGTGCAGAAAAAGCAAGAGAAGTGAAGAAAGAGGCAAGTGAGATGGATAAAGAGGCAAGACAGGTACTGAAAGAGGCAAGAGAGGTGCAGAAAGAGGCAAGCTAACACATTTAATTCAGTTTTGGACCAATCACCCTCCTCCTGCTCCTTTGCTTCTATTTCAGGAACAGTGTAATTCTGTGGTATAAAATGTTGGTTTGTTTTGATCATAGTCAATCTCTCCATGTTTTGAGGCAAGAGACTGGTCCTTCCCACTGTAACAACTGCACCAGCTGCACTGAACACATGCTCAGCAGACACACTGGTGACAGGACAAGCCAGATACTTGATTGCCAGCCTGCTGAGCTCTGGCCATTAGCACATCTTCCCATACCAATACATCAATGGATTTTTCACCAAATAGACCACTTTTGAATCATCCAGACTCCTGGAACATCCTGTGGATGGTCATTGGTGCTGCCACTTGCACAACCTGTTTTGCCATAGCCTCTACACTACACTTGAGCCCTGCCAAGTGAAACCAATATAATGCAGATGTTGGGTCCTGTCCTTCTGTTGCTGTTGTTGCCAGTGTTCTGGTTGATGGTGTTGTTGGCTGCTGTGAGACAAGACTACCCTCTCTGAAAGTTGAAGGTGGCACCCCAGAACTGGGGGATGGGACTCAAAGTTCGAGCCATTCCTCTTCTAAGTATCTGGTTTGCTCTACAATCCACCTCTTGTATTTTAAAACATCCCCTTCAGAAAAAGGAATGAAAGTGGGCAGAATATTTTTGTACCTTGGATCAAGCAGTGTGGCACAGGTGTACTCTTTGGATGCAATGATGTCATGTTGCAGCCTTGTATTACAATCCAAGCAAAGGATTAAGGTCTCAACCAAAGCATGCGTTTCTGTGTTTTCATTCACAAACCTTTCAGATACTTTCTTTATCTGGTCCTGCAAGAGATGCAATAATGGGATAGCTTGGCCCATCAAACTGTCCTCCTGGCTAACTCCTGTGTGAAAACCTCAAAAGGGACTTGCATCCGTGTCAGGCATTTGACTATGCCCCATTTGTCCACATCAATGGTCATAGCTTTCCCAACTGCATCCCCTCCTCTTTGAATGACATAGTCATTGATCTGTTTGTACTGCTCAAACAGATGTTGCAACATGTAAAAGGTCAAGTTCCAACGTGTTGGGGCCTCCTGTATCAGGGATTTAACTGGTGCTCTATTATTATGCTGAATAATCCAAACTGCTCCCGGGCTTTAAAAGAAGGGCTGAAATGAGTACAGATTCTTCTGCAGGTGGTCGGTGTGTTGCTGACTATGTCTTCTTTTTTGAGGAAGTCTTGCACCACTAGATTGGTGCAATTGGCCAAACACAAGACCCTGAAATAGCCTCCATCTGACATGGCCTTAAATATGTTACTGCCATTGTCTGTGGCAACAAATCCAATTCTGAGACCTCTGGGTCACAGCCATTCATACACCTTGCTGTTAAATTCCTCCAAGGTGTTTACAGTTGTATGCGATTTTTCCATGGCGAACATGGCCAATGTTGCATGCCGCTGAATGCTCTTAAAACTTTCTTCAGGGCCAAAACCTGACGATCTCTTTTGCTTTATACCCGCAAAAGAGATCCAGTGTGCAGGGATGCACATGTAATCAGTGGCATGACAACTGTTCTACATCTCTGTCGTCAGGTGGATGGTGTGAGCAACACTTTGCTGCAAAGCTTGTCCAACCAATTGCAGCACATCGTGATGCAGTGCTGGAACAGCAACTCTGGCAACATGGGTCCGTCTTGGAGCCTTTCATTTTGGGTAGATGGCTGCCACAAATTCTAAGAGTCCCACTCCTTCCACAAAGGAATAAGGGAGGAGGTCATGCGCTAACATTTTTGCCAGCTTCCCCTTCTACAATAGCACACTTGGGTGGTTCCACTCCTAGGGCCTCTTCCGCCTAAACATGCCCGTAATAGTAGCCTGGATTTTCTTCTTTTCCGGGGCCATTGACACAGGCGTCTTTCGAGAAGAAGTTGGTGGTAGTAGACTCAATGTGCATCGTGGTGGGACAGTCACTGTATGCCGTGGTGTCTCCATCTCACTCCGAATCTTGTGCCATTGTGAAGTTGCAGAGGTGGGTGAATCTGCTGGTGCACTGCTGGGGACAGGGCTAGAGGAGTACTTTTTTACTGTGCCACTGCCAATGCCTGAAGAAGTACTGGATGAAGGTGGGCATGTTGTCAATTGCCTCTCTGCTTCTCCTAAGCCAGAGGTTGGCACAGGTCTCAGCTGGGGCTTTGCAAATATGGGAGCTGGTGGTGGTGCTACCTGTGACACATCCCTCTGAGCAGGTTGAATAGCAATATCAGACTCTTCTGTGTCACCTTCCACCATGACTGCCTCGTCATCCTCCTCATCATCCCCTTCCATAAGTCTAAGTCTTTCAGGAACTTTTTTTTCCCTTGCCTTTCCTGTTGTCTCCTGGACTCTGCTAGGGTCTACTCCATGTCCCTGTCATCATCATCAGAAGTGGTGCTTGGACAAAGTGGTGAGTCGTGCCCTTCCTTTTCCTTGCTGGAGATCTTGGAGCCAATGATTCAAAAAAAGGAGGTTCAACTTCTTGCTCGGAAGGAAGCTCAACCCGCTGTTCTGCTCCAACATCAGGCTAATGTACTTTTGCTGGATGCGGGTGCTGTCCACTTTGTTCTGTTTCCTGAAACGATTGTGTACAATTTTGCGAAAGGGACAAATTCAATTCAACATTACTACTTGTTGGCATCAACATGATTGCAGTGGCTGCCTCACTGACGGACATGGTCCTGGGCTTAGTTTGAGGGGGTGGTGCTGTTGATGCAAGAGTGCTGCTCTCAGCTTGCTCACCGGACGCCAGTGCGGCAGGCACAAGTTTGCTGAAAAAGGTTCTGGTTGGCACACCAGTTGTCAAAATATGCTTCTCCTCCTCACCACTGGCCACTTTCTTGACAGCACCTTTCTTTGGGGCCATCTTGAAGCTGTCGGTTGACAGTGGCACTTAGTTTCACAAGCTGAAGAGATGCCCGTTTTGCGTAGTCAGTCACACGTCACGTCGTGCACAGGCCTTCTGTCTGGCAGTACCGTGGGTGATGTCTCTTCTCTTGTGCACCTAAAAGCAAACAAGCAAGAGAACATCAGTGAAACGTGACAGTGTTGCAGTTAAATTCGCAGTACAAACAAAGAATATCATTTAGTGTGGTAAAGTTACTTAAGTTATTATAAATAATTAACAATACAGTGTATCAATTCATAAAACCATGTCAACCTAAACTTTCATGTTGTACACTCAGGAAGGATAAGAAAGAGCAACAACATACAGATGTAACTGTTTGCTTTATGTGCCTCAAGTTGGGATATAGCACTCAGGGAGGTGCAGGTGACAATGGAATGATCCTTAGACAATGAATGCTGTTGTGCACCTATAGCCGACATGGGGTTGATGTTGGATGTTAGGAAAATGGGAATTTTTTAATTTAAAAAAATTTGAATTGAACAAAAATTAACATAAAAAAATTAAATTACAAAAAATGTACATTACATTAAAAAAATTGCAATTAAAAAATATAAAATTAAAAAACATAATTAAAATTACAAAAATAAAACTAAAAACAATTAAAATTAAAAAACCCAAAGTAAAAAAAAGATAAAAAAGTTCAGTTATCCTGAAGCATATAATTTATTAAACTGCTATCTCAACCATCCATGCAACCCTATGGCAAAGAGCCACACTGGCTGGACTCACAAAATGGCTGCCAGCCAGTGCCACATGGTCAACAAAAACAACACTGGTCAAGGAGGCATGGGGAACAAAGAGAAGACATGCAGGCCTATGGCAAAAGCACACTGGCTGCCTACACATAATGGCTGCCAGCCACATGGTCACAACAACAAGCAAGAAGTCATGGGGAACAAAGAACACATGCAGGCCTATGGCAAAAGCACACTGGCTGCCTTCACAAAATGGCCACTGACCACATGGTCAAACAGCAAGCAAGGAGGCATGGCCACAACAAAGAAGACATGCAGGCCTATGGCAAAAGCACAATGGCTGCCAGCCACATGGTCACAACAACAAGCAAGAAGGCATGGGGAACAAAGAACACATGCAGGCCTTTGGCAAAAGCACACTGGCTGCCTACACAAAATGACCACAACTGCATGGTCAAACAGCAAGCAATGAGGTATTGGCCACAACAAAGAAGACATGCAGGCCTATGGCAAAAGCACACTGGCTGCCTACACAAAATGGCCACCAGCCACATGGTCACAACAATAAGCAAGAAGGCATGGGGAACAAAGAGCACATGCAGGCCTATGGCAAAAGCACACTAGCTGCCTACACAACAGCAAGCAGGGAGACTGGCCACAACAAAGAAGACATGCAGGTCTATGGCAAAAACACACTGGCTGCCTACACAAAATGGCCACTTACTACATGGTCAAACAGCAAGCAAGGAGGTATGGCCACAAACAAAGAACACATGCAGGCCTATGGGCACTGACTATACAAAATGGCACCTGACCACATGGCATGCAGAACAAAGACAAATGGTGGCCTATGGCAAACACACTCATACACTGGCCACACAAAGGAGGCATGGTAATACAGAAAAAAAACAGCATTAATTAAGCAATGCCAAAAATGTAAATTAACTGGGTTAAAAATGTTACAACAACACACATCCTCCAAAGATATCAAATATAAGGATCCCACATATATGCTGTTTGCAGAAAAAAATATGAAATACCCCTAAAAACATATTTTGTAATTTAATCCAATGCCATCATTGGCTTAAATGATGTTTCGATTCACCAGACACCACAGAAACTGTTGTTTCATGCACCCATGACTAGTACTGGGCCTACTGGTTGGAAGGCCCATTGGCAGACTAGGCCACAGAGTGAATTAAATCAATATTGCAAACTTATTAAAAACATGGAGAAGAAAATAGACTGAACTGTGCAACATTTTGCCTTTACAAAAGAAGATAAACTACATGCAAAACAATAACTAGGCCCCTACTAAAACTGCAGGCCGCCCACCACAAAACTTTTTACAAATTGAATAAAAGTACAAATAAATCTAGGTGCATGCCCTCAATCAAACAAACAACACCCTTATACACTAGTTTTTCAACTTACTTGTGAAATCTCAAATACAAAGTCCTTAAATCCAATGGTATATATGCAGCAGACAAGGAAAGTGATCTTTCCAGCTCCAAATCGCAATGAAAAATGACCAGGAGAGGAACAAAGTACTAGGAGGAGCCTGCTGGACAGGAATTTGGAGTCTCTGGGGCACTTCCATCCTGTTTGAAAAAAAAAGTTTAAAAAAAAAGGCTTTTTGCACAAAAAAACAACTCCAGTGGCCAGTTTGAGCAGAAAATCCATTCCAAAAGCCTCTCAGCTGCATCTCAAGCACAAAAGCTTCTCGAGCATTCCATTTAAGATCGTGATTGCATTAGATTGGCGCTGTCGCCGCCGATAGCCGTGCCAGTAAGCGCGAAGTCTCACAGGAGCTCGCTAGCGTTGTGAGAAGTCTCACTCGCACTCACAAGCGGCTTGAGAGTATTTTGCAGCTCACGAGTGAGTGCAAAACAAAACTCGAGGGTGTAAACGGATAAAAACCCTGCTTTGTGCCCAAAAGGTGGAATTCAGGAACTCTGCGTTCCTCCGCGGCATGCCCGAGCTCTGCAAACTCCAGGCGTGGAGTTTTATGCCCAGGCCTAATGTGCATGCGTTTGTAAGAGAATTCAATTGAGAGGTGAGGGTGTGAGAGACAGTGTAAGAGAGTATGGGATGCTAAGAGGAATGTGTGGGAGAAACAAGAGGGCATTTGAGAGAAGGGTGTGAAAAGATTAGCCTTGAAATATGTGAAAGCAAGTTGTGAGAAAGGAATGTATAAGAGACGATAGTGATATGACTTGTCAGGAAGAGTAGGGTGTGTGTTGAGCTGAAGTGAGAATGATGAAGAGAGCAAGGTTTCAAAGATTGACCATAATGGAATGAAAAGTGAAAACTGTGGGAGAAGATGGCATGTGAGATAGACAAAGAAAGGTGGGGGGTTCATAGATTTAAGAAAAGAAAGGGTATGAATAAAAAAGAGTTCAAGAGAGCTGTTGTGAGAATAGAGGACAGTGTGGGACACATATGAGCAAGTGCATTTTGGGGGGAAGAGAATACTAGGTGGATGTCTAGGCTGCCATCAGCAGGAGGCTCACATTTCCAGTACAGGCAGCAAATATGGCACCATTGCTATAATGGGTGGTACAGAAAAATATAAGCTGAACTAGGGATGGAAAAAATCCTTTTGTTAGCCATAGATGGTACAGAGGGAGATAGAAGTAGTGGGGACAAGCAAGAATGAGAGGTACGTGAAAGAGGGGGGCATTGAGAGAGTAGGAATAATGAGAAGAGTGCGACAAAGGTATGTAGAATAAACTAAGTTGGGATAGGAGAGGGTGACAGGTAGCTGTGAATAAAGCGTGGGGTGTTGAGAATAAGAGAAAAGGATGAAAAGAAACCTAAAGCTGAAACAAGAGACAATGGGAAGGGTCTGAGAAGATATAGACATGTAAGACAAAGGTGGACATAAAAGAGGAAGTGAGGCAAAGAGAATAGGTAACAAAGGAAAGGTAATGTAGGAAAGTGCCCTTTTTGACATGGTCACCCCACTTTTTGCCTGATATTTGATGTGATTTTGACTAGAAGTGCACTGGGTTCCTGCTAACTGGGACCCCAGTGCCAGATATCTTTCCCAAAACTGTGCAATTGTTTACCCCAATTAGCAATACCTTTAATACCCTCTGTAAGTTCCTACTAAATGGTACCCCTGGTACCTAGGACCTGAGGTACTTAAGAGGGTCCCTAAGGGCTGCAGCACACATTTTATCACCCTAAGGGACCCCTCACCAAACTCATGCAAGACTGCCTTTTCAGGGTGCGTGCTTTGGTGCAGATCCAAAAATGAAAACATGACATGGCATAACCCTGCGTGCCATGTCCCCTAACACTGCATGTAATATTTGTAAGTCACCCCTACAGCAGGCTTTCCAGCCCTAAGGCAGGGTGGCTTATATTCCATGTGAGGACATAGCTCCATGAGCATATATGCCCTTGGGTTGATCAGTTCCATTTCTGCCAGTACAATTGATCAGGGTAGCCATTCTAAAACATGTGCTGGAAACTGGTGAAAATTCCCCAGCTAGATGATGGCTTTACTGAAAAACGGTCTCCTGCCTATACAAAGTGATACGCCGCAACATTCAAAAACCCCTGAAGCGACTGGAACTGCAATGGGAGGAGGACTTGTGAAACCCAATCCCTGAGAAGGCTGGGAGACCATAGTGGAGAGGACTCCGAAGGTTTCTAGGAATGCACGGTTCAAACTAAAAAATGATTATGTCCTGCACAGGGCGTATCTTACCCCAACACGAATTAGAAGATACTTCCAGGTGGAGATGGCAGCCTGCCCCAGGTGCGGGGAAAGGGAAGCACACATAAAACACATGTTCTGGAACTGCCCACTCTGAGTGCATTTTGGAAAGAGATAATACTTATAGTAGAAACCGTCACAGAGAGGGAGATCCCACAAGCCCAAGGCCACAGATTATTAGGCTGGTTCCCACACACAGCCAGAACAAAAACAATGGGGAAATTCCAGGACCTTGCCTATGTTCTGGCGAAATGGGAAATTACTAGGAACTGGAAGTCGTCAGGAGGGCCGAGAGTGGGAACATGGAAAAGGGAATTTGAAAAATGGGCCAGCTCTGAAGGGAGAATCCTCTTACAAGAAGCAAGACGGGGTATAGGCACATTGGACAAGGCAAGGGCATGGGGTCGCCTGGTTGATGACCTAATAGTGTTTGGCCAGGAAGCAGCGAGGGCAGCTCCCTCGCGGTCCTCATCACCTGAACGGGGCGAGGCGAACCTGACCTGACAGCATAAAGGCCAGCGGCATCCCTGAACCTAACCCCAGTATGGACGACCACACGGTAGCTAGGATAATTGGTGAAAGACCCCATTGGGAAAACATGCAGCACCCAGAACAGTCTTCAGAAGAGGCTGTGACTCAAGGAGGGGAGGGAGAGGGAGTTGAAACACTAGCAAGTTGTTGTTGAGGGAAAACCAGGAATGTATGAGTATTTTTATGCATGTCAGGCACTACTCAACTGATGTATGAGAAGCAGTTATTCGAAACCCAATCAAATCTGGTTGGTATCAAACATCTTGTATTAATAAACCCAGACTGATTCCAGTGCCAGATTTAGTAATACATGCACACAATGTAGTGTAGTTCCTACTAATCTGTAGGATCTGTGCTTTTGTTGGGCAACATAAACTAGGGACTTGGTGTCTAGACTGATTCCGGACACCCCATAGGATATGTCGGCCTATAGACCAGCTAGCTCACAGTGCCACCATAAGCCCCCCTAACCTTACTTGGGAATGAATGGTTTCTGGCAACCACTGAACATGACAACCCGGACCCCTCAGGGATCGTGGAAGCAGAATAGAACCTTTCGCTAAGTCACTCGTGCTCAATTATTCTCAGAGAAGTATACAGAGAATACACAGTGGGACATTTTCAATAAATTTATTGAACCAACGCTATTCGTGTATAAAAATATGTGTGCTGAAATGATCAATAGATAGAAGCAGTTAAAAGTGATTTCCAGCACCAAAAGCGTAAATAGTAGATATATTTCTACCATGGTACTAAAGCAGAGTATATATGCAGGCATAAAAAACAAGGCAATAATCGAGCATACTCCTACCATGCGAACCCTACTCTAAGTGTACCTAGAGTATGTGTAGGTGTAGAGCCAAGAATCCCCCCAAGGGACGATCCAACCCTGTTGCCTGATGAGATAGAATGAAGGACCCCTTCTTGTTCACGAACTGGACACCCCTCACGAGATGTCAGACCACTGCGTGGTGAAGTCTCAGCATGCAGGGACCCTCGGTGTCTACGGAACTGCCTCCTCTACTAATCTATTTAGATGCTCATCTTTTAAAGTAGAAATCAGCCGTACGATGTGCGTATAGATTAGTGATGTTATGGATATGTAGATAGCCCTGTCACCCAGTGGATGAAGATAGAGATGACATTTGTACATAGTGCAAAAAGAGACCTTGTACATGATATTCAGGGCACTGTGATAATGTTGTGCGAAGCTAGATGCGTAAACAAGTTTAGTTTCAGGGAAACTAATCCAACATTGTTGTGCACGCAAATATGTGCTAAAAGCTAAATCTGAAATGTTATTGTGAGGACAACGTAAGAAAATTAACTGATTCACTACATGGGCCTAACCCGGGAATATAACACCCACTCCTCATACTAAGGGTTGATATCTAAAGCTATCTAAAAAGCCAGCAGACCATTTTAAAAATGTTTTAAAAACTACTCTTAAACGCATCTAAAAGCAGGCTTCCCTTTAAAATATTTATTTAAAAGCCTTTTAGTCATTATACCATTTGAGTTCCCAAGCACGGTGCCTAGAAAAAGAAAGCAAAAGCTGTTTTAATTTATTTTATTTAAAAAAATTGACCAAATTCTTCCCACACGGAAAAAGCCTACTGTTTATTTGTTCCGAGTGGTAGACGCAACATTACTGTTGCCCACAACCACTAACGGCATTCCCAGAGGCGCACCTCATGGCATGTTTATGGAGCAAAGGTGATTCCATCCAGTTCCCACAGCAGCCGCTGAGGGAGGCGTTGTAGCCCATAGGTTTTCTGCAGAGCCACTTTTCAGATCACTAGGAGCTGAAGCATCCCAGGGTGGCTCTAAGAATGCATTCACCATCAATGGAATACACTGGGGACAACAATGCACATGGGCCTTTAAAGGGTCCATTAGTAACTCAATGTCCGGTGGCGCAACCAATTGTGATCCAAGACATATATCTAGGACACATTCATGGTTGCAATGCAGACAGTGGAAGACAGGTTGTTTGCAGTCAAGCCAGACAGGCCTGCAGGATTAGAACCAGTGTTCATTCAGTTCTTGAAGCCGAGGTGTGCTGAAGCAGTGCACTATGCGCTCACGGCAATGCAGCACTAGCAGTGCAGTCTCCATTCCAAGTTGAACTGGGACATCCATTGCTGAGCAGATTAAATAAATTCCGGATTCCTGCCACAAATAGCAGGACAAGTGGTAGCCCTCCAAAAACGCTTCCCAACACAGAGTGTATAAAAGATGATATAACTCCGAAAATTGCCTGAAAGGTGCTACCCAGACAAAAGCTGATACATTTTAAAAAATGCACAATTCCTTTCGTATCAGACATGTTAAAGATACTATGGAACAGCTCCCCAAAATGCAGCGGGAAGTTACTGAGGAGTAGTGTCTGCATCTCAGACGAGGACCTTGCAACCTGGAGATCAAAAGTCTCTCTGGCTGAAGTTAAGGCCCTATCCTTTTGAAAAAGCATGGCTTTCAGATTGCTCAGAGAATCAAACCATATGTTGGAAACATTTATCGAAGCCATAGCGCTGCCTCCCTAACTGTGCGAGCAGGTGAGAACAGTACTTGTGAAAGACAAGTCACTATGGAATTAACCGTCACTAGATAAGCGATGCCTGGTTCCATCCCGCAGCAACCCTGATCATTCAGCATCAAATAGCTCCCATTCGAGAGCAGCTTGAACACCGGATGAATCACGGCAGTTGGAGAACCCTTCAGATAACAAGACAAGTTCGCTACTGAAGAATTGCATGCTCTGTGGAGGAAAATGTCTTTGCAAACTAAGGATCCACTTAAAGCATCTTCACAGTTGGAGCCACTAAGAAAAACCTCTGTATCCCCATTCCTGCATCTAAACTTGAACAGTAATTCCCAATACTCATGCACATAACCTTCCCCTAGCGCTTCATATCTGCCTAACTGTTGGTATTGGAGACAATATTGGAATTGGAAAGTCGTGACCGGTAGAGTGATGTAACGATGGATTATCCAGTCTGTGGATGTTGTCCCAGCCAGTGTGAAAGATAATTGGTCTAATTTTTCAATGTGCAACATGGTATATTTCGCATCTCTGCGTGCCATTACTATCTGTCTATC
Source organism: Calotriton arnoldi (assembly GCA_963921515.1). Lineage (NCBI taxonomy): Eukaryota > Metazoa > Chordata > Amphibia > Caudata > Salamandridae > Calotriton > Calotriton arnoldi. Next base: position 32,442 of record CAWUFW010022909.1, read on the forward strand.
CGTTAAATCAATTTCAGAAAACAGACTAGTACTGTTAATGTAACATCATGGCACCTGGCCAGAATGTAATGTTTGTAACATCCAGCTCAGTATTATGATGGACCGTAATTGTGACTGTCCATGTGGTCAAATAGACATGTCTTGCTGTATTATGTCAATTGCAGAAGACTCTATGTTGCCCAGGGAATAAATTCTGGATGATAAAGTGGGCACACGGTTGTCAGCCACAGCCAAAGTCTTTTCTAAATTAACCCTGTCGATCTTGCACAAACCCTCAGTAGCTTCCTGTTGAGAAATCTTCCACAGCTCATTGTATATTCCGTACAAAAAGTGCTTTTGACGTGGGTTCCAGGGACCAAATAAACATTCCCTGAGATCCATGTCATCAGAAAGAAGGGACAAGTGTTGCTTCACATGGAAAAGTGTTGAGGTTTTAAGCCAATCTAGGCATAACTTCCCAACTCTATATGACGTCACCACCCCAGAGTGTTCTTTTTGTACATATCGCTGATCAAGCCTATTGATCCTAAACCCTTTGGTGTTACCCAGGAATCTAGATTGACTCCTGTTCGTATCCATAGGCCAAACCAACCAACCATTCCAATTGGGATCTGATGAATTTAAAGAACCATTTCGTATCATGGTATCTAGTGTATCCTCACTAAAGTGTGTTAGATGCTGCCAGTTCTCAAAGCGTGAGAATGCGGGAATATGAGGCGTGTTCAAATCCTTCATCTTGGCTATTCCAAGACAGGAAGTTTGCTGCACTGCTTTATTCAGGAAAATCATTTGATGTGGTATGAGGCATGCTCTAAACAAAGCCTCCATTCCCTGAACCTGCCAATCTTTAGTCCCCTAGACAGATTTTGTGTCTATGGTGTCTTTCCAAAAGTCGAAACCCTGTATAGACACTTGGGAAATAAAGGAAGCAGAGTATATCAGCTTGGTGTTTGTTAGCATATTTTTCTTTGCACTTGTTGGTGCAAGCCTATAATAATACGAGGCTGGGTCTGATGTATCAAAACCTGAAAAATAAGCAAACTTTTGTGCAGATCTCTTTGAACTACCTTTCGGTGGTGTTGGGCAGTGTTCCCATTGTGTGTAGTTATAAACAGCGTGCGGGACACTAGCTTTGTGTAAAAAATGGTGACCATAATATTGATAACAGAACGTCTCCATAACTTGATGTACCATCATACAATTCATCATTAGAAAATGCAGCTGATTGCTCTAGGTCTGCAAGCAAATCATGCACAGTTTTAATGTCCCAATCATCAGAGAAAGAACTAGAGGTGATTATATCATTTAAGGAAGTTTTAAACAAATAAGGAATTTGCAGTGGTTCAGTAGGACCATACACATCATACAATACCCTGTCCCACAAAATTCCTTCAGGAACTGGACCTGCTGGAATGTTCACCAGGGACGACAGGACCCTTAGTATACAGTGTGATGATGCATGTTGTTTTAAAACCAAGTTCCAAAGATGTACTGTGGAGTGTTCAGGAAGATAATGTCCATTCAGAAGTGGGAAAAAGACAGTCACTAAACCAATCCAGGAGAACCAGGAAAAGTAATCCAATTGTAATCCAGAGATGTATCCAGGGAACAACAAAGTATGTCTTTTTCAGCCAAAGATAGAAAGCATACACTCGGAGCTTGAAAGGGAGAGGCGGTGTTGGCAGTTCAGATTCATTTGAAGTCGATGAGGAGTCGTCATAATGCATGAAGTAGCCAGATGCTGTCGGGTCTATTCTTGGCAGCTCAGCAGGTTTTGTAGAACTGGGAGATGACTCGATCTGTGGCCCGTTCACATTGATGTCGTCAATTTTTCGAATTGAGATTTCTGTACTTGTTGATTGTACAGTTGCTGTTGTTTCAACACAGAGAAGTATAATTTCATTGTGGTTTATAGCTCCTCTTTGGAGAGTAGTATCTTCTGTTGTTATTAAAGCTTCCATCTGAACTTCCTGTACAGTAGCGAGAGGAATGTGCGGGCTACACAGGAGCCCATGCGGCCTGCTTATGAGAATCAGCCACATAGTGTGGTTTGATCAGATTAATAAAGACAAACCTTTTGCATCTGTGACTGGTACGGGGCAGAAGATGTACAGTTCTGATACCTTCAACAGCCAGGACAGGTACAGACGCTCTGTAGGATGGCCCAAATTCTTTTTTGTCCACTATTTTTTCTCTGACCAGGTCCCCAATTTTCAGGACTCAGGCAGGTCTTGCCAGCACAACCTTCACTACCCCAGTGGTGGTGCGTTTTACTTGGACGTTGCCTTCACTACCCCAGTGGTGGTGCGTTTTACTTGGACGTTGCTTTGTAAAGCCCGGAATTCATTGAGTTCCTGTAAAACAGACAAACGTTCATTGATGTCAAATGGTGTTTCAGCCGCCACTGTGCTGACACTATCAAGGTCTGGTACCCACATTCTCACACCAAAAAGGGGTTCATAAGGTGTACAACCCCCTAGGGATTTTCTTGGCATGTTGTTAAGTGCCCTCTGGACCCCATATAGGTGATTGACCCAACTGCCACCCGAGCCAAATACCCTTGCTGTTAAGGATTGTTTTAAGTCAGGGTTTTTCCTCTAAATGACTGAATTTCCCTCAAGATGGTACTGGGAGGAGTACCGCAAGACCCCACCCAAACTTCCCATGGCTTCTTTGTAAGCCCGAGATCTAAACACCCGACCCTGGTCAAAATGTAGTGTGCCAATTACGTATGCTCCAATAAAGATTATGAAATCCTTTATAACAGTTCAAGCGTCAGCCGAGCAATGTGGCCAAACCCACGGGGCTGGCTTGGCAGTTCGGGCTGGACTATTCCCAGGAGGAACAGGGTCAAGGCTGATTTGCGTATGACTGGGTCTGAACTGGGGTGGCAAAGTGAGCTAAAGAACGATGATGAAATCAACCCAGATCTGTGACTGGGGGGTGAGTGTCTGAAAAGTTTCAGCACTCCGTCTATCATCTCCTTGTGTTTGCTTTGCAAACCTACTGGAACCTGGAGCATGAATCCACTGCCACCAAGATGTACTTGTAAGCCTCATCTGATTGCAAGTGGCCACAGTGATCCAATAAACACAAGTCAAAGGCTTGTCTGAAATCAATAAATGTGTCTGTGCTGGATGTGACACTGTGGACCCTTTCATCCGCTGGTAGAATTTGCATTTAAGGACAAAGTCCTTGGTCTGTTTTGATAGACCTGGCCAACAATACCGGTGCTTCGGTAATGAAACTGTAGCAGTAATCCCTGCGTGATCAGAACCCTAGACCCTCATTTGCAACTAATATCAGTCCTAATCTGCAATCAATGTTTGGTATTACTCTATCCCCCACTCCTGGAATCTGAGCATACGGAATGTTCTGTGCCTCTAACTTGTAGGAGTACATGAGTGGAAAGCCTTTGGGCAGGGCTGTTCCGTTGCACGTGGCATTAACTGCCCACAATAGTTGTTCCATCTATCCTCGTACTTGAGCGAGTTATTGCAGCAATGGCAGCAGTACGAACTGTTACCTTGGTGACTTCATCCGCCATCGAATTCCCTTCAACGTGATCTCCAACACGTTGATGACTCAATGTATGAATGACATGAGCCCGTGGCAGGCCTTCTTTCAGCTTCGCCACCTGTTCCCAAAGCATCTTGTGCTTTACAGTGCAACCTTTAGAATCTCTAGATACATTCTGGCCCAAATAATGTAAATATTCGTTATAGGACTGGACACAGTAAAATTAATCACACACAATAAGTGTGGGGAATTCATGATCTGTATTTTGTAGTGCCAGTATCAGGGCTTTTAGTTCCGCCAGCTGGGCTGTACAGTCCCCTAGGGACTGAGTGTGTGCTTTCCCAGGACGGAACTTTCTGTCATGCATGCCGCAGAATATTTCTGTTTCTATGGGAGGCTGGGCAGAACCATTGGAATAAATGATGCATTCATATCGATCTCGAGGCATCATTTCATTCGGCAGAGGAGATTCTTGTTCGAACTGCAAGAATACTTGTGTTTGTAATACACAGTCAAATTTGTAATCTACATCTGTTGCGGTGAGAGAGTTAGCCTACTGAATCCATTGGGGATGTAATGCTTTAGCATTTGGGATGCTTGCTTTTGTAGCAGCCTCTAGGGCTGGTACTGGGGTCACGACAATTATACGTTTCCCCTGCCCTACTGCTCTCTTTCACACTACATGTGAGTATTTTTTCAGTGGATGCAAAACACATTTCAGCGTTTGTGTAGAAATGTGATTTGTATGCAGTTGGTACCTTACCGGCTTGATTGAAAGTGATATAGGTGTGCTCGGTTGGTCCAGCGACTACGCGGATCACAAGGTTGGTTGTGTTAACACACGTGTGCAAATGTTTAGAAGCTACCATAGCAGCTTGTACAGAATGTAAAATATCTGTATGTTCCTGTGTCCAATGATGTACTCAAAAATCAGGCCTAATTAAGTCGTAGAAAGGTTTTACCTTTTCCACGTAATCCAAAATGTATCTCCTGCCAACATTTAAAAATCCTAAAATGGATTGTAGTCTTTTCAGAGTTGTCGGATGTTGGAGCAGTGCACATTTTTCCAGAAAATGGGATGCCAGGCTTTTGCCTTCACTTGTTAACTCATATCCCAGGAACAGGACATTGAGATGGGCAATTATAGATTTTCTGAAATTAAATTTGTAGCCCAGGCGAGCAAACACAAGAATTATGTTGTTCACTGTAGCCAAGTGTTCCATTAATTCATCGTCTGTCAGATAGATATCATCTACGTAGGACAATGACTCCTCATCAACATTTTGAAGTAACTCTGTCACTCTGGCTGAAAACAGCCTGGGGCTATTCTTATACCCCAGTGGTAATGGACAGAATTGGCGTTGAGAACCTAGTGCTGAGAATGCTGTCAAATATCTGCTCCCAGGCACTATATTTTGGCAGAAAAATCCATTTGAGATGTCTAGTGTTATTTTGTATTTTTTCCGCACTGTGGCGCCTATTAGGATGTCGGGCGGATCGCCACCGCCAGGCCGGCGGTAGCCACCGCTGACCCGGCGGTGGCGATCCGCCCGCCATCTGTTCCTGCTTTACCCCCCGCCATATTAGTATGGCAAGGGGTACCGCGGCGGACGGAAAGACCGTCCGCCGCATTTCCGCCGGTCGGCAATCATTGCGATTGCTGGCAGGGCAGAAAAAGCCCATAACATGGTGGCGGTGCCTTGCAGGCACCGCCACCCATATTATGATGCCTGCGGGAAATTACTTTGGGGGCCCATTGCGGGCCCCCGGGGAGGTGGGGGAGGTGGGTGGTGCACTGGGGGGTACCTATGGTACCCCCCTTCATTGCCATGCACAAGGTGGCAGGCACCGCGCGGTGCCTGTCACGTTGTGCATGGCAATGCACAACATGGACTTTAACATTGCGGCGGGTGCTGCTCACAGCACCGCCCGCCGCAATGTTAAAGTCGAGGATGCGCCCGCCAGAGTGGCGGGCGCATCCTAATTGGCCTGGCGGGACCGCCGCACCTCTGGCGGTCGGTCCCTTTTTCCGTTACGGTGGCGGGCGGGCAAAGTCCGCCCGCCATCGTAATGGGGCCCTTAGTTATTCATTAGTGCTGCACTATGTGCATTTTGTACTGCAAATGTACATGTGGAACCGTTTAAATGTCTATAATATAAGACCAGACGATAAGAATTATTGGGTTTCATTACGGGAAATAAGTGATTATTCATGGATGAGGTGCAATTCTCTAACACACCCTGGTATTCAAAGTGATCTAAGATCTCCCTTACTTGTTTCTTTGCTTCATGTTTTATTGGGCATTGTCTCAGTGGTTGAGGAATGGATTTTAATGGGATTTTGTGATGAGGTGATTCATTGTCCCACCCAACATGATTACGGTAAAGTGCAGAAGTTAGCACTAATGCCCACTCCTGAGCTTATGAATTTCTAACTGATTCTGGCACGAGGTCGGAGAAAGAAGGTAAAATTACGCCTTCCCCCATTGGGCACTCCATTACGAACTCAGGTGGCCAATCTTTTTCAGCCAAAAGAATATTGTAACCATATGTCAAGTTCTCCCAAAAAAGACCCTTCACTTGCCTGGATATGTCCACCTCCATTTGGAGCGTTATTTCATATGAACGATGTGGGACACTTACCCAAGTATCAGGAGTTTCCACCGTGATATGCTCACTCAGAGCTACTGCCGCAAGATAAGCCATCAGGTTCCGGCGAGCTACTGTGACTTCTGCCGCACTGTCTAGCATTGTCACTGCCCATTACCCGTTCAGAAGCAGAGACCTCAGTAGTCTGGGCATTTCTAATTGTATTCCTTGCTATATTCTTCTTTTTTAAATTGAGGTTTAGTAGTCTTTTGTTTCTATTCCTGTTTAATGAGATAGTCCGAAGTGCGATGTGTATTCCTTTTCGGCTTGACTCGCTCTTCCGATCTGTGATCTGACTGTCCGTCTCTCAGAACGTTTTTCGGATGACTTCTGAAAGGAACGAGAGGAACGTGTATCAGTATCCTGATACCTGTCAAGCTTCCTTATATTGTCACAGTTTCTCAAATTGTATTTTCTCTCGATATGTTCCTGCTGAGGAGACCCACCCAGAGTCTGTGTTTTGTTTTGTTTATTTTTTTTGTTTGTTATCCCATTTCTTCTTTGAAGAAGCAGGTGCTTGCTTAGAGTTATCCTTTTCAGAATTGCTCTTAACTATTGGTTTCCCAGGTGTGGCTCTCAGATTATCTCTACCAAGCGAAGCATCTTAGGCAATTCTTGATCCTGCTATGTAGGAGTGAATTCCATCAGGTGTTGGTGTATAGCCACTGCTGCTACCTCCCCTTTTATGTTACTTAACATAATGGCACATACTTGGGCAAAATTGCCCATCAGTTTTATCCCCAGATCTAGGGCAGGATCTGCCCCATACTCATTCTGTATTTGTTTCAGTACATCTGGTATAACTGCTATTGAAGGGTTACCATGAGTTCTGTTATAAACAGCAGCAAAGATTGTACCCCAAGTGACACAATCTTCTATTGGGGGAGCCATCCCCATTGGCAAGGAAATTGTTAGTATTCTGTGTTTTTCCTGTAGGCCCGTATGGGAAAAAAACTCCTTCAAGCTGAGCTGTTTTCTGCGCTATCCGGTACGGGATTTGCTCCCGGCTGGTGGGAATCTTTCCCATAAAGGCGTTCAGCGTTTGGGGGTTAATATCTATAGTTGCCATTTAAGGTTGTGCAGCCTGAGCAGCCCTCGCAGGTTGGACTGTCAATGTTATTATTATGTATTGTGTAAGATTTCTGTAAATTTTTACTAAATCTATATAAAGTGTAAGCTTTCGCTCCTGGTGTTAAAGGAGCAATGTCTGGATGTAGTGTATATGCTAAGACCACCGGGTCGCTCCTTCTTTGCTGAACGGACTGAGTCTCACGTTTTCTGTGGTATGGGGTAGGGTGCCTTTAAACAAATTGATATGCTCTTGGTAAGTTAATGGGGCTTCTATGTCCACGTATGGGAAATACTCTTCAGGTGGTTCATCTTCAATGTAAGTTTGGAACAACTGTGTGCATGCATCTGCTGGCAAGAATTTAACGCAAGAGTAGAATACCTCTGTTCTGAATGCTTCGTGTGCCTCAACCACGGAGGTAACATCTACACCAGTTGCCAGGAGACCAAGTTGTAATAATTTTATAGTAACTGCCTGTCTGCAATTTTTGTAATATTTAGAGCCACTACCTGCTCTTCAACGTCCTCAGTTTGTTCGGTCATTGTCAGAGAAAAAGTATTTCATTAAAATAATTTTAGGGATATGATATGCACAATGCGGGAATTTCAAACCCTCCAAGCTTTAATAACCTACAGCCAATACATGGCGCATACCTACTCAGCTGAAGCGGATTTATTTCCCTTCCCACTTAGGACGTCTCCGGTCTAAATGTGAGTAGGGGTCTCTGAAAAAGCACGACTGAACTACTCAGATTGACCATTAAATAAGAGCCAACCAACGTTGGCGGCACCATGTCGTGTAGCTCCTACTAATCCATAGCATCTGTGCATTTGTTGTAAAACATAAACTAGGGGCTTGGAGTCTAGACTGATTCCAGACACCCCCATAGGATATGTCGGCCTATAGACCAGATAGCTCACAGTGCCACCGTAAGCCCTCCTAACCTTACCAGGGAGCGAATGGTTTCTGGCAACCACTGAACATGACAACCCTGACCCCTCAGGGATCAAGGAAACAGTACAGAACCTTTCACTCAGTCACTCGTGCTCACTTATTGTCAGAGAAGTATACAGAAAATACACAGTGGGACGTTTTCAATATGTTTATTGAGCCAACACTATTCTTGTATAAAATACTTGTGCTGTAATGATCAATAGATAGAAGCAGATAAAAGTGATTACAAGCACCAAAAGCGTAAATAGTAGATATAGTTCTCCAATGGTGCTAAAGCAGTGTATATATGCAGGTTTATAAAACAAGGAAATAATCAAGCGAACTCCTACTATGCGATTCCTTCTCTAAGTGTATCTAGAGTGTGTGTAGGTGTAGAGCCAAGAATCCCCCTAAGGGGTGATCCAACCCCGTTACTTGGATTAGTTTCAGGGAAACTAATACAACATTGTCGTGCACGCAAATATGTGCAAAAGGTTACAGCTGAAATGTTATTGTGAGGACAATGTAAGAAAATAAGCTGCTTCGCTACATGGGCCTAACCCATGAATATAACAACAGAGGGCACCTTAAAGGTGCCCCCCAGAAAACCTACCAGCCACTGGTGCTGACTGACTGGCTTTCATCGGCCTGCTACAAGAGACGAGTGTCTGAACACCAAGGGTGAGTGCTTTGCTCTCAGGAGTCCAGAAACCAGGCCTGCTTGGGCAGGGAGCGTTTTCATCTCCTCCCACAGGATGACCTGCAGATCAACATTCCAAGTCAGAGGAGCTTCAAAGAACTTACTGCCTTTGGTATGTGAATCTGGTTTCTTTCACAGGAGAAGATGCCGGCCCCCTTTGTCCGCAGCCATTTGGCACCTGGACAGGCGGGGAAATTATCTAGTCAGATAGGCGTATTCACCCTCAGGCTAGTGCCACCCCTAAGGTGGGCTACCTGACGTGGAGGCAACTTTTCAAAGTTAGTCATATTGGTGATGGCAAAATCAGGAATTCTGGGACAGGGTTATGATCACCTACCCCAGGAAGTGGCCATATAGGGGCATAGTGACCCCAAGGGTATATAGCCCATTGGTTACTACCCTACACTCCCCTAGCACCCCTAAACTCAGTATTTAGGGGAACCCTGGCACCAGAGAATCAGATCCTGATGACCTATGAAAAAGGAGGACACTGAAGAACAGCGAAAGCAGAAGGCGGAAGAAGAGAGACTGACCTGGCACCAGCCTCGCCGGCCTGTCTGCTGTTCCCATCAAAACTGCACCAAAGAAGTCTCGTCCTGCAGCTGTTGTGCCTCCAAAGCCTGGGAGGACTGCCTGCCTTCAATAAAGACTCAAGGACTCCCGTGGAGCAACGGAGCTGTTTTTCTACATGCTGCCGGCACCCAAGGAGACCTGAGGGGGCTCCAAGACCTTGAAAACCCGACACCGACAAGCACGACTGCACCCATCGCTCCAAGCCCAAGTTGAAGTTGGCCAATGATGCCAGCGTGGTCCCCCAGCCCTCCTGACAAAAAGCCCACCTTGGACTCGCCCACTGTGAACTTCCCAACGTCGCCTACAGCCCCTGTTTGCAGGCCCCCTCTACCGCAACTGCTCCCGGGGATGAAAATCCAACACCTAAAAGTACCTCTGCACCCGTCACCCCTGGCCCATGGAGAAGAGGACCAAAGGTGTCCCCACATCCCCTAGCATCGTGAGAGCTGAGCCCACTTGCTGGTTCAGTCCGACTGGTTTCCCAGTCCAAGCCTGCAGCCTCTTTTCAACTGGACCGATCCTCATCGGATAACATTGGGCACCCGACGCTGAATTGCACCTCTGTACCTGGTCTCCCCAGTGCCCCTGGTGTGACCTCTTGGTGCTGCATTGGACTCTGCCTTGTTAAGTGACTGCATGCAGTGTATGTTTCTTCCCTAGAGGCAGGATACAGCAAAAGTGAAAGAAAGGAATAGCAAAGAGAGAGGTGGGAATGTAAAGACAGAAGGGGCAAAGGTATGTTGGGGGACAAAACTGCAGCATAGAGGTGTGTTTTTTGGGTTTGCCATTTTGTTGCGAAATGGTACACACTGGCCACAAGTCAATCCTTCAATCCCTTTGCACATCAAGACTATGGAAGGCCACTGTTTGGTATATCAAGAATTCAGCCTCTGAGGTCTAAGCTTAATTGACAAATGCACATGCGAATGGAAGCAGCTGGATCTAAAAGGAGTGACCGTAGGAAAACTGTAGAATATGACACCAGGAGTTAAAGCAGCGACAGCAGGTCTCCAGTCTCCAGTGACAGCAGCAGGACATTCATGAAGCTGACTTGCATATTGCCTCACCCACCTGTACATTCCTTTAGCAAGCTTAGCACCTACGTCAAAGATCTGTCTGTAGCCTACATGTCACTCATACCTTAACTGTGCCTGTTCTGTGAGTAATGAAATCTTGTACTAGTCTGCCCTTATGAATCTGTTCTGCGGGTAATGTAAGATTGCATTTGCTGCCTTCTGTTAGAAAAGAAAGCTTATTTTTCTACTGCCATTCTGTACATGTTCTGTAAGGAATCAAAGTGTGCACTGTTGCTGTCTGATTCCTATGTGTTGTGTGTTGCAGAACGTTTACACTTCTGCTCTCTAGCTGTACCTGCCCTATGAAGGACTGAACCTTACAGTGTTTCTGTCCAAGATGTGCCTGTTCTATGAAGAGGGGTTGTTTTGAATGCTGTTGCCTCATCTTGAAAAACAAAAGATATACTGAATGCACTTGCATAACATCCCATATGAATCATGGAGTGTTTCCCAATATCTGGTATGAGATACCAAGTCCTGTAATCTGTAGGAAGACGTTTGACTCTGCAGGGGCAATATTCGAGTGCCGAAACATGATTATTCCTTCCGTTTTTAATCTTGTAGTAGGGAGACAGAACATAAATGTTAACTTGAGGGACACGATCTATCCCAAATTAGGGAACCCAAAACTACCAGAGTGCACAGTCACTTGTAGTACTCTCAGATGGCTTCCCAGTTCTAGATGTGAAACCCATTATGCTCAGAGAGAGGTCCCTGGGATGGATCTATCACTTGACAACAGGTTTGCACCTTTATGTAGGCTGGATGATAATGACTGACTGATGCCACAACAAGCTGGTCCCTTTAGCCCTAGGTACCAGGATACATTGGGCGGTGACATTGTCTTGTCTAAAACCTTGAGTCTCCCCAACCCCTCACTGAGAGTTATGACAAGGAATATCGCTGGGCTGAAGTCAAAAAGGGATGATGTAAGGTGGTTGGAATGCCTTGGGGGACATTACATTGTGGCCATCCAGAAAAAATGGGGCACTGAAAAATCTTTCTACATAGATGGGTTTTTGTCGTTTTCTAAAGTCGCATCCCCTTCTCCCTCAGGGCGTGCTAAGGATGATCTTCTTATTCTAGTCTACGTTAAAATCCCCTGTACTTCTACCCTGGTGGAAAATAACTCGCCTAATTTGTTGGCAGTTGAGTTGGTCTTTAAAAAGAATCCCCCCTTGTTGGTGGTGAATTTTTACAACTCCTTTGGCAAGTGCACAGAAACAGAACAAAGACAAAAAGATGACAGACGGAGTGTTGAAACTTTTCAACCACTCCCCCCAGTCACAGATCTGTGTTTAATCATCATTTGTTTGCTCACTATGTCACCCCAGTTTGGACCCAGCCATATGCAAATCAGTCTTGACCCTGTTCCTCATGGGAACAGTCCAGCCCGAACTGCCAGGCCAGGTCCTCCTTGGACCAGAAACAAGCATCCTGGGACAGGTTTCAGGGTATTACCCCTCATCAGCCAGGCTAGCTTTAATCCAGTGGCACAGTGAGCAAGGGACCCACGTCTGGTAATACCCTTGGCCACTTAGGGCGAACACAGCAAACACAACAAGATGATGGACGGAGTGCTGAAACTTTTCAACCACTCACCCCCCAGTCTCAGATCTGGGTTTACTCCATCGTTCTTTTGCTCACTATGCCACCCCAGTTTGGACCCACCCATATGCAAATCAGTCTTGACCCTGTCCCTCATGGGAACAGTCTGGCCCGAACTGCCAGGCCAGGACCTCCCTGGACTGGAAACAAGCTTTCTGGGACTGATTTCAGGGTATTACCCATCATCAGCAGGCTAGCTTGAATCCAGTGGCACAGAGAGCAAGGTACCCATGTCTGGGCATACCCTTGGCCACTTAGGGCAAACATAACAAGATGAAGGACGGAGTGCTGAAACTTTTCAACCACTCTCCCCCAGTCACAAATCTGGGTTCAATCCATCGTTCTTTTGCTCACTATGCCACCCCAGTTTGGACCCAGCCATATGCAAATCTGTCTTGAACCTGTTCCTCATGGGAACAGTACAGCCGAACTGCCAGGACAGGTCTTCCTTTGGACCGGAAGCAAGAATCCTGTGACCGGTTTTGGGGTAACACCCCTCATCAGCCAGTCTAGCTTGAATCGAGTGGCAAAGTGAGCAAGGGACCAACATCTGGGCAAACCCTGCCAACTTAGGGCAAACAAAGCAAACACAATATGATGATAGACGGAGCACTGAAACTTTTCAGACACTCACCCCGTCACTATTAGATCTGGGTTGAATCCATCATCATTCTTTTGCTCACTTCGCCACCCCAGATGAGACGCAGCCATATGCAAATCAGTTTTGAGCCTGTTCCTCAGGGGAATAGTCCAGCCCGAACTGGCAAGGCAGGTCTTCCCAGGACCAGAAACAAGCAACCTGGGACCAGTTTCGGGGTAACACCCCTCATCAGCCAGGCTAGCTTGAATCCAGTGGCAAAGTAGCAAGGGATGTAACCACACTATCCCCAGGAGGTCCCGGGGGAGGGAACTAGAGGCGCAGGGCGCTAGGAGCAGGGCAGACTCCAACATAAAATGTTCAACACAAAATGGGGCCGCTCCCAGAGTAGTGACCTAGGTGCAAAAAGACTTAAATTGTGAGTGTAGGCATCTCACAAAATGTGACGGATTGGTCTCACACACCACCTGGTGTCATGCTTCATCATTGACCAATCCAGGTGGTGTGTGAGACCAATCTGTCACATTTTGTGAGATGCCTACACTCACAATTTAAGTCTTTTTGCACCTATGTCACTACTCTGGGAGCGGCCCCATTTTGTGTTGAACAAAGTAGCAAGGGACCCACGTCTGGACATACCCTGCCAACTTAGGGCGAACAAAGCAAACACAATAAGATGAGGGACGGAGCGCTGAAACTTTACAACCACTCACCCCCAGTCACAGATCTGGGTTTAATCCATCGTTCTTTTGCTCACTATGCCACCCCAGTTTGGACCCAGCCATATGCAAATCAGTCTTGACCCTGTTCCTCGTGGAAACACCCTAAGTGGGAAGGGTATGCCCAGATGTGGGCCCCGTGTTCACTACGCCACCAGTTTCAAGCTAGCCTGGCTGATGAGGAGTGATGCCCCGAAACCGGTCCCAGGATGCTTGTTTTCTGGTCCAGGGAGGACGTGGCCTAGCAGTTCCGGCAGGCCTATTCCCTAGGGTAACGGGGTCAAGGCTGATTTGCATATGGCTGGGTCCAAACTGGAATGGCGTGGTGAGTAGAATAACAATGGATTCAACCCAGATCTGTGACTGGGGGGTGAATGTTTAACAATGTTCAACATTCTGTTCATCATCTTTTTGCATTGCATTTTCACCCTAAGTGGGAAGGGTATGTCCAGATGTGGGTCCCATGCTCGCTATGCCACCGGTTTCAAGCTAGCTTGGCTGATGAGGAATGATGCCCCAAAACTGGTCCCAGGGTGCTTGTTATCCGGTCCAGGGAGGACCTGGCCTGGCGTTTCGGGCTGGACTGTTCCCAAGGGTAACAGGGTCAAGGCTGATTTGCCTATGGCTGGGTCTAAACTGGAATGAAGTGGTGAGCAGAATAACGATCAATTAAACCATGATCTGTGACTGGGGGTGAATGTTTGACAATGGTCAACATTCCGTCCATCATCTTTTTGCATTGCATTTTCGCCCTAAGTGAGACGGGTATGCCCAGATGTGGGTCTCGTGCTTGCAACGCCACCGGCTTCAAGCTAGCCTGGCTGATGATGTGTGATGCCCCGAAACCGGTCCAAGGATGCTTGTTTTCTGGTCCAGGGAGGACCTGGCCAGGCAGTTCGGGCTGGACTGTCCCATGGGTAACAGGGTCAAGGCTTATTTGCATATGGCTGGGTCCAAACTGGAATGGTGTGGCGAGCAATAGAGTAAACCCAGATCAGTGACTGGGGGCGAATGTTTGACAATGTACAACATTCCATCCATCATCTTTTTGTGTTGCATTTCCACTTTAAGTGGGAAGGGCATGCCCAGGCGTGGGTCCCGTGCTCACTATAGTACTGGTTCCAAGCTAGCCTGGCTGATGAATGGTGATGCCTCGAAACCGGTCCAAGGATGCTTGTTTTCCGGTTGAGGGAGGACCTGGCCTGGCAGTTTGGGCTGGACTGTTCCCAAGGGTAACAGGGTCAAGGCTGATTTGCATATGGCAAAACTGGAATGGCGTGGTGAGCAAAGTAACGATGGATTAAACCCAGATGTGTGACTGGGGGTGAATGTTTGACAATGATCAGCATCTGTCCATCATCTTTTTGTGTTGCACAGAAACAGAACACATCCTTGCGTTGAAGTGCTTTTTAGAAACCTATGGGGAGAAAAGGACTGCCTATCACCAAGTCATAATACTGGGTGACTTTAATATACATCTATGTCATCAAGGCTGTGTTTATGTAAAAAGACCATTAGACGTAATTCCTGTGGTAATGCACTTTTAACATTCAGAGCAAGGTAACTTGCTGGAGGAGTTACTGCCAGCTAAAAATTTGTACTGTCTGGAACAGACAGGTGAGGGCGAAGCCATTCCTTCTTTTATTGGTAGGGGCTGCTCTTCTACAATTGATTTCATTATTTTATCCGCCCCTCTCGCCTCCTTAATTAAATTTCTGAGTGTAACTTGAAACAATTTTAGCAACCACAATCTCATAATGTTGGACCTGGCCTGGGAACTAGACGTAGATGGAAAGGTGAAAAGCATCCTTAGTACTAAGAACCAGGATCTGAGGTTGAAGTGGGACAGGGTGATACCAGGGGCATTCTTAGAAAACCTCTATACAGCGAATGCGGGAGACATTGCACTATGCTTTGAAAGTGGCACACAGGATGAGAAAGTTCTTGATGCCTTTAGCACACTTTGTGAGCAGATTGCCTCGAATCTTTTGTCCCACGGCAAACATTGGAACAATAAAGAGGAAAGGTGGCTCGATGGTAACTGCTCTAGGACTCATAGGAATATAATGACTGTCTTGAAGCAGCAGCCCAGGGACGTGGTTAAGATCAGGGCATGCAGGAAAACGTATAAATTCTCAGATGCTGTGGAGGAATAAGGAAATCAAGGAGCAGGCCTGGGTGGAACTATTGCAAACCTGTGTGATAACTAACAGCATCAAATTTGTGGAGATTGTAAATAGAACCTTGTTTGCAGGATCAGCAAACTCTAGGGTGGACTGCACTATAGCTCCCGATAAATGGGTCACCCATTTTGAGGGGATGTAGAGGGCTCTGATACCCCCTGGGTGCCAGGAAGTGACATCTCATCACTGATCTTTAGCAGAGAGGAAGTATGTAAAGCCATCTCTGCTATGGCTGGGGGGAAAGTGCCGGGCCAGGATGGGGTTCCCCCAGACCTTTATAAAGCTGACCCCCAAACCTGGGCCAAGATACTGACTCGCTTTTTTAATGTAGCCTGTAATAGTGGTTTCACATCCTCCTGGTCCAGTACTATTATTTGACCTATTTTTAAAAAAGGGACGAGGGACGATCCATTGTTATTGCCCCATGTCCCTTTTAGATTCAGCCAAAACAATTATGGGGAAGGTTGTCCTTGGGCATTGAACTTCCTGGCTGGATAACACCAACGTAATATCTGAGCTACAATATGGTTTTAGACAGGGGAGAGGGACACTGGACCAGTGTGTTAACCTGCAGTTGATTGTGCAGCAAAGGGGGGTTGCCTGCACTTGGCTTTTATGGATCTTACCTCGGTATTCAATTAAGTTAATAGATCCAAGCTTTGGTTTCTTCTTCCGGATTGGGCAGTTAGTGGCCTTTTCACACAGCTCCCATTCCAATCTATTTGCCTCGGTGAGGTATGACGAGAACGGCAGCTTGTCTGCCTCCCTGGGGGTAAGGCAGGGGTAAGGCAGGGGTACATTTTGGCACCCCTGATATTTACCCATTATATTAATAAACTGGGGGAGGTCTTGACAGCTGCCTGTAGTGATATTCCTAGAGCGGGTTCTAAATTAATTACAGCATTGCTATACGCAGATGATGCAGTCCTGATTGCACAGACCACTGTGGGCCTCCAGCATCTTTTGACTGCCTTTATAGATTTTATGGATTCTTTAGATCAGTCAACCAACTACACCAAATCACACACAATGATGATTTGCTGTCAGAAGGCTGCTGGGTCTAAGGGGTCGATTACGATGGCGGGCGGATCGGCACCGCCGTGGCTGCGGTGGCTTCCGCCGGCCTGGCGGGTGCTGTTTTGCCAACCACGGTCGCGAATCCCCACCCGCCATATTACGATGGGCAGACATAGGCCAAATCCCTCCCGCCGCGGAGTTTCCAGTACCGCCAGCACCTTGGTTCCGCGATGACGGCGGACGTAGCCAATAGCGGGAGACCACCGTGCGGAATGACGTGTAGACCGCCGTCCGAATCACAATGCCTCAAATAGGCAATCGGACCGCAACGGAGAAACCACCCATTCAAACACGGCAGAAACAATACTGCGGTGGAAAACGGCAATAACACACAACTCCACGCGTTCGCTACGGCAATGGATCCTGCTCTACAAGCCCTACCGCTGCTGTTCCTGATCCGCCATCAACAAAGACGCCGCCGCTGTCGACAACACCGCAGGTACGTCAATGCCACACCTCCGCATCGGGGCCATCCATCAACAACGTCATCACCGCATCCTCCCGGTCACGTCACCGCAGCGGTGAAGACGCGGGAAAAGTTCCGCGCAATCCAGTAGGCAGGGCCAGCGGCAATCATGGGCAGTCACAGGGACGTGTAAGGATTGTGTTGGCCCTGGCCCAAATGTACAGTGTGTGCCTCTGTTGGTAGCAGCTGACATTACCTGATACCATCACAGCTCCTACCATCCCACCCTGTTCAACATCAAAATGTGTGCCCATCTGACATTCAGGGATAGTGATGTATGTGAGCAATGCCATAGGTGTATTGTGGCAAAACAACACCTGCAAGGTAATGCCAAATAGGTGCCTGTGATGTGAAACCCCCTTCCTGCCACTGCCAAGATGAGTAATAAGTGGCAAAACAACACCTGCAAGGTAATGCCAAAAAGCTGCCTGTGGTGTGAAACCCCCTTCACGCCACTGCCAAAATGAGTAGTAGGGGGCAAACCCCACCTGCAAAGTAATGCCAAAAAGCTGGCTGTGTTGTGAAACCCCCTTCCTGCTACTGCCAAGATGAGTAGTAGGGGGCAAACTCCACCTGCAAAGTAATGCCAAAAAGGTGCATGTGTTGTGAAACCCCCTTCCTGCCACTGCCAAGATGAGTAGTAGGGGGCAAACCCCACCTGCAAAGTAATGCCAAAAAGCTGGCTGTGTTGTGAAACCCCTTCCTGCCACTGCCAAGATGAGTAGTAGGGGGCAAACTCCACCTGCAAAGTAATGCCAAAAAGGTGCATGTGTTGTGAAACCCCCTTCCTGCCACTGCCAAGATGAGTATTAGGGGCAAACCCCACCTGCAAAGTAATGCCAAAAAGCTGCCTGTGTTGTAAAACCACCGTCCTGCCACTGCCAAGATGAGTATTAGGGGGCAAACCCCACCTGCAAAGTAATGCCAAAAAGCTGGCTGTGTTGTGAAACCACCTTCCTGCCACTGCCAAGATGAGTAGTAGGAGGCAAACTCCACCTGCAAAGTAATGCCAAAAGGTGCATGTGTTGTGAAACCCCCTTCCTGCCACTGCCAAGATGAGTAGTAGGGGGCAAACTCCACCTGCAAAGTAATGCCAAAAGGTGCATATGTTGTGAAACCCCCTTCCTGCCACTGCCAAGATGAGTAGTAGGGGCAAACTCCACCTGCAAAGTAATGCCAAAAGGTGCATGTGTTGTGAAACCCCTTCCTGCCACTGCCAAGATGAGTAGTAGGGGGCAAACTCCACCTGCAAAGTAATGCCAAAAAGGTGCATGTGTTGTGAAACCCCTTCCTGCCACTGCCAAGATGAGTAGTAGGGGGCAAACTCCACCTGCAAAGTAATGCCAAAAGGTGCATGTGTTGTGAAACCCCTTCCTGCCACTGCCAAGATCAGTATTAGGGGGCAAACCCCACCTGCAAAGTAATGCCAAAAAGGTGCATGTGTTGTGAAACCCCTTCCTGCCACTGCCAAGATGAGTATTAGGGGGCAAACCCCACCTGGAACATACATGTTTGTAGTTGGCATGTACAGGGCCACATACACCTCAACACCACTAACAAGGACAGGCCAAGCATACTGTGTGACCACTCAACTGCACACATCCAAATATACCCATGTGAGTACGAAGACAGGCCTTCACAAGATTACCACACACACACTGCTGTCCCAACATCCAAATACATCACACAGACATCACCAACCTTGGACACCCACAAGTTAGACTGTGTGTAGAATTCACCTCTGTTGTGGTATAGCCCCCTAACATGACATGTGTACAATCATATTGAAATCAACAGCAAATGATGATTGCAAGAGTACATCAACACCCACAAACATCATTGCACCCCCAAACCTCAGAGTCAAGCAGACCAAAAATGTGTGTTACATTTGCCAAACAATGACAAAGTGAATGAAGTCAATGGCAATGTGGAAGTGCCATGCAGAGCATGTGGCACATTCATCCATACCCACACATCAAAATGTTTAATTAAGCAAGGGCAGTAACAAACGATACAACAGGAGTAACAGTGTTTATTGCAAAATAACCTGATAGGCACAAAATGTCAAACAAATAAAAGGCCATTGGCCAGTCCACAGTCCAAACAATGCACATGTGTGCATGAAAATGTTTACAGTGAATGTGGAACACCGTACACTGCCATGAAATGAAATGAAATGAAATGGGGTCTTGTAAAGCGCATGGCTACCCGGGAGCATCCCAGCGCTGAGCGGAACCAGAGTGAGCGATCAGATTTATGGGAAGAGCCAGGTCTTCAGGTGTTTTCGAAATATGCAGTGGTTAGGTTCCCTACGGAGGTGAAGTGGGAGAGTGTTCCAGAGTTTGGCGGCATTGTATGAGAAAAGCCTGCCCCCACTTCTGGCTCTCCTGATTCTGGGTACTTCTGCCAGGTGGAGCGGGTCGGAGCGGAGGTTTCTGGGGGCTTTATATGGATGGATCAAAGCTTTGATGATGGGAGGTCCATTCCCATCCAGAAACTTGTGGGCCACGCAGAGGGCTTTGAAGTTGATTCTCTCCTGCACCGGAAGCCAGTGCAGGGAGCGCAATGCAGGCTTTGCCGAACAGCGATAGCCGGTACCAGTGAGCAGTCTTGCCGCCGAGTTCTGAACGATCTGAAGTCTTGTGACCACTGCATTGGGGGCCCCTAGATATAGAGCATTGCCAAAATCAATCCTGGATAGGATCAGGGCCTGTATCAGTAGCTTTTTTGCTAGAAAAGAAAGTAGGGGGAGAACTTTACGGATCATTTTGAGCAGACCATAGCATGAGGCGACCGTCTTCCTAGCTTGGATTTTGAAGGAGAGGTCTTGGTCTAGCCAGATGCCTAAACTTTTTATTTCAGATTTTGGAGTCGGGGGCGTGCCCATACAAGCTGGCCAGAGGGCGTTCAGGTTGACACTTAAGTGGTTACCAAGCAGCATCAGCTCGGTTTTATCCCCATTGAGTTTGAGATGGGAGAAACTCATCCACTTAGCCACTTCCTCCAAACAGCAGTGGAGGTCAGTGAACGACTGGTCAGCTTGATTCAATGCCATGACCAGCTGCGTGCCATCTGCGTAAGACACTATACGGATCCCAAAGGGGGTGACAATGTCCGCCAGAGGGGCCATATAAACGTTAAAAAGGGTTGGGCTCAGGGAGGAGCCCTGGGGGACTCCACACTGCAAGGGTAAAGGGTCTGAGATAATATCATCTTCAAACACCTGAAAGGACCTTCCTTCCAAGAAGGATTGAAGCCAATAGAGAGCTAGGCCAGACAATCCTATATTCCTGAGACGGTGAATCAGAATTTGATGGTTCACCGTATCAAAGGCTGCACTCAGGTCAAGAAGGATGATAGCCGATGAGCCTCCTGAGTCAAGGATCTTTCTTGATTCCTCCACTACCGCTAGCAGAGCGGTTTCGGTTCCTTGACGAGGACGGAAACCTGTTTGTGATGGGTGGAGTAGGTCGTGAGACTCGAGAAACGCAGAAAGTGTGCGATTAACATGTTTTTCTGCGATTTTACTCACTCCTGGAAGGAGCGAGATAGGCCGGTAGTTACCCAAGTCCTTAGGGTCAAGATGGGGTTTCTTTATTAATGCTTTGAACATGGCTCTTTTCCACTCATGGGGGACCAAACCCGAGGTGAAGGAGGCATTGATCACACCGAGAATGGAGGGGGCAACTATGGGTGCTGCCATTTTCAAAATGTTAAGAGGTGCCGGGTCAAGTGGTGACCCACTTTTCACAGAAGCTAGAATAGGTAAGAAAGATTCCAGGGTCAGAGGGTTAAAAGTCTCCAGGATAGAAGCGTTCTCGGCTCGACTGGAGTCAGTGGTGTTAGTTATAAAAACATTATCTTTCACGGGAAGAAGTTTGAGAATGTTTTGCACTTTAGAGGAGAAGAATTGTGCAATATTGTTCCACCGGTGTCCGGAAAGATCAGGAGTCGTCGGTGGGTCAGGGACTTTTAATATCTTTTTAGCAGTCCAGAAAATTTCCCTGGGAGAGTTGGCTGCAAGGGAGATCTTTTCCCCGAAATATAAGGCTTGGGCTTTTTTAATTTCCTCCTTATATGTACGTAGAGTTGCTCTATATTCGGATTTCTTATTGTGAGAAAAGTCTTTTCTCCAAAGCCTCTCCAATTTTTTACATTGCTGTTTGAGAAGGCATAATTCAGAGGAGAACCATGCTGAATGTGAATGAACAAAGCACCGGGGCTATCAAAGCGCAGTCCAGGCACCGCTGTGGGAGAGATGGGTATGGGAGGGGGTCTGTGCCTCAGACTTGCCTGTCAGTTGGACTGGGAGGTGGCTGATTGTCGTGGACACTGGCAAAACTGGACCTGGGCGAGAGAGGCTCGTCAGAGTCAGCAGTGGCTGTGGCAGGCGTAGGACTGCTTGGACTGGGTGGCATGGTGGCACGTGGAGGTGGAGAGATGCTGCCCTGAGACACAGAGCCAGTAGTGGCTGTGGCAGGTGTAGGCCTGCTTGTACCGGGTGGCATGGTGGCACGTGGAGGCGGAGAGATGCTGCCGTGAGACACAGAGCCAGTAGTGGCTGTGGCAGGTGTAGGCCTGCTTGTACCGGGTGGCATGGTGGCACATGGAGGCGGAGAGATGCTGCCATGAGACACAGAGCCAGTAGTGGCTGTGGCAGGTGTAGGCCTGCTTGTACCGGGTGGCATGGTGGCACGTGGAGGCGGAGAGATGCGGCCATGAGACACAGAGCCAGTAGTGGCTGTGGCAGGTGTAGGCCTGCTTGTACCATGGTGGCACGTGGAGGCGGAGAGATGCTGCCATGAGACACAGAGCCAGTAGTGGCTGTGGCAGGTGTAGGGCTGCTCGGACCGGGTGGCATGGTGGCACGTGGAGGCGGAGAGACGCTGCCATGAGACACAGTGGGTGAGGGTGAATGTTGAGGGCTGCCTCTACACTTCTTGGGTATACGATATTGCAGAAGTGTCTCTTCTGAGTAGTGGGAAGTGTGGCTGGCACAACAGAGTCCCTCGCCACCAAAGGTGTGACAGGTGCAGGTGGCCCCCCTTGTGGGGATTTGCAGGATGTGGACTTCGCCTTGCTTTTTGCTTGCCTTTTGCCCTCCATCCCTTGCGGCCCTGGTGAACGACTCACATTGCTCTCCTGACCACGCTTCACAGGGGTGTGGGTGGGAGTAGAGGTCCTGGGTGAAGCAGCCTTAGGTTGCTTTGTGGGCTTTCCCTTCAGCGGCACCAGCACCACATCAGGCATGCCAACTGTTTGTCTGTCACTTGGAGCAGTTGTGTGGATGGGAGGCTCTTGTGATGGGTGCAATCTTGTGGACCGTGAGCTAGAGGCCTGCTTCTTTGCCTGATGCCCTGAGTGTCATGTGAAGGGCTTTTTTCTTTGCGTCCCTGTGTGCCTGTATCACTTTTTGGGGATGGTGTCTGTGGTCTTGCACGCTTGGAGTGCTGCTGTCGTGTGCTGGGTGTCGACGACTCGGGGCCTGAGGGCTCAGTTGTGTGGTCACTCCCCTCAGGGGTTGCCACTGGCAGGGTGGTTGGTGAAGGCATTGGGGCTGGACTTGGATGCTGTGATAGCTGAATGGCTGCCGTCACGGTGGAGGACAAACCCTGGACAGTCCTGTGTAGCCCACCCACGTCCAAATGAATGCCCTCCATAAATGCCAGAACCTGTCCCAACTTCTTGTCCTGATCCTGGAAAGCATTTAGGAGAGCTGTCTGACCCACACACAGCTGGCGCAAGAGTTCAATCGCCTCAACACTGAGGGCAGCAGGGGAGACAGGGGCAGGGGCAGCGGTGCCTGGGGTGAAGGTGACTCTACCATTAACAGCCATGCGGGCACGGACAGCACTATTGGTAGTAGCCGGGATGGTGGGCACTGGCCGATGTGTGGTGGAGGAAGAGGCAGCATTGTCACTCCCTGTGACCACCATTGTCGCTGACTCCCCACTGGAGTCCGATGATGTTGAGGTTGTGCTTTCTGCGCGTGAGTCCTCAAGGACACTCCTGTCCCCCTCCGAGGCGCTGGTCACATCAGTGTCAGTGATCTCATGGCTATCATGCGTGCCACATGCTTCAGCACTGGTGTCCGTATCATGGCCTTCCGTGCACTCGGTAGATGCTGCAATGGACAGAGACATAGGTTCAGTACAGTGCCATACACACAAACATCAAATGCAAGCACAGAACTAGACTAGAAAATGACAACCCCAAGTTGCACAACACCCTGTGCAGTCTGCATGTGCAACAATCATGCTGAACACAGAAGATGCATGGAAATATGCATTGTTTACATCAATGAGCCATGTGAGGTTCACACCGGCAAATAGCAGGTCCCTGCCTCCTTGTAATGTAACCTAAACATCTCTGCAAGCATACCCACGTGCCTGTATGTGAGAGAGGCATACATCTCAGCATGTTGCCTCTGTCACATATGGAGTCACTGTAAGGGGACAACACAGATACAGATTCAAATTTCTACTTAATAATGTCCATGAGCTACTGATGTCTGATAAGGTGAGCAATTCATCTTGCAAACTGATGCACGTTGGTGTCAGATGTGTACTTCACACCATTAACAAGTCCTGTAGTGCACACATCGTTAAATGCACACTTACATGATGCACAGTGCTGTACACTGCCTGGTGATGTAAATGACACCCAGAATGCAGAAGATGTCATAAGGCCACATCTCATCATGCAATGGCAAGGGCCATTGTATGAAACACATGATCAAGTCCATCTATGGGGAAATACATGACACCTTGTAGCTGGTTGGGATCGCTCAAGCAAGTTAACGCTATGGATGTTGTTTCAAAATATTCTTTTATTTGGGGCACAAGGTTTACACAGGGGATCTGGCTTCTTCTTTTTGGTCCACTGGCGTCTTCTTCAGGGGATGTCTTTCTCCTCCTTGGCGCTTGTGGGTCTTATGGGGTCCTCGA
The DNA here is from genome assembly GCA_963921515.1 of Calotriton arnoldi. Lineage (NCBI taxonomy): Eukaryota > Metazoa > Chordata > Amphibia > Caudata > Salamandridae > Calotriton > Calotriton arnoldi. Next base: position 56,559 of record CAWUFW010022909.1, read on the forward strand.
GCTCCTCCCCGGCACCGGTAAACAAAACAAAGGACAGTAGCCGGGATTAGTGTTGTATGTGGGTTCCAGGTCGGGGAATGGGGAAGTGAAGGAGTTGCACCCAGATTCTATCGGGGAGTGAGGAACGGGGATAAGGAACCGACACCAGGTAGGAGAGGCGGGAGAGTCAGGGAGAGAGCCCTCTTAAGAACAGTTAGCCTAACCCTGTTCTATTCCCAACCCTGCTATTATCGCCACTTCTTCCCTCCCCGCTCCCGAGTCCCAGCAATCGGGCATGCACCTGTTGAAGTCACGCCCCTCCAGGGCCGTGGCTGGGCGCAGCGTCCTCCGGTCGCTCTCTTGTTCTCCCGGCGTCTTGGGCAACAGCTTGGCTCACTTCTTTGGTCGTCCGTGCTCCTTCTTCTTCCTCCTTCCGGTCAATGACGCCCTTCCTGTGGGAGTCTCCTTCCTTAAGCTGCCAGGGGTCGTAGGCGTCCTCCCCCTTTGGGGCGGGTCCTCCGTCTTCTGTGGTGTAATTAAAGGGCCAGTCCGGGGGAATGAGCGGCTGCGTCTGCTCCGTTAGACTGAGGTCAGCGTCCGGCAACTGGGAAAGAGAAAGAGAGCCAGTTTGCAGGGGTGAGTCGGAGTCAGCATCGGGGCTTGAGGACAACGATTTCTGACACATCCCACCCCCAGAGTCTTCCCGCTCTGGGATGAAACGGGACAAGAAATCCGCATTGGTGTTTTGGGAGCCGCTTCGATGTCGGACGTCAAAGGAAAAGGGTTGTAAGGAGAGGAACCAGCGCAGGACACGAGGATTGTTTCCTTTGTTCCGGCTCATCCACACAAGGGGGGAGTGATCAGTATAAAGAATAAATTTGTTCCCTTCCAAATAATACCGCAGTTTCTCAATGGCCCACTTGACAGCCAGGCACTCCTTCTCGAGAGTTGGATAGCTTTGTTCCAGCGGAAAGAGCTTCCGGCTGACAAATAGGACAGGACGCTCCTGTCCGTCTTCAGACACTTGTGAGAGAACCGCCCCGATTCCCACATCGGATGCGTCTGTCTGTAATATGAAGGGGCGTGTGTGATCTGGTGATATGAGGACAGGGCTCTGGGTTATGGCATTCTTCAGGCTCAGAAACGCGTTCCTGACGGACAAAGAGGGTGTTCTCAGGATACTGTTGGGGCAGTCTTTCTTTAAAAGGTCTGTAAGAGGGGCAGCTAGGTCTGAGTATTGGGGTATAAATCTCCTGTAATATCCCAGGAGACCCAAAAAGGCCCGGACCTCCTTTTTTGTGGTAGGGAGGGGGGCCTCGGTGATGGCTTTGATTTTTTCCCTCTGTGGTTCGATGCATCCATGCCCCAGTAGATACCCTAGATATCTCACCTTGAAAAACCCCATGCGCGATTTCAAGGCATTTACGTGGAGCCCGGCCCTTTCTAATTCTCTGAATATCACGCGGCAGTGTTCTAGATGTTTTTCCCAGTCCGGGCTGAATATGATGATGTCATCGAGATAAGCCGAGGAGTATGCCTGGTGCGAGGATAGAACCCTGTTCATCAGACGTTGGAAAGTGGCTGGGGCGCCGTGCAAACCAAAGGGCAATACAGTGAACTCAAAGAGACCTTCTGGCGTGGAAAAGGCCGTTTTCCTTTGATCGGTATCTCGCAAGGGAACCTGCCAATACCCCTTGGTCAGGTCTAAGGTAGAAATGTACTTGGCGTCTCCTAGTCTTTCTATGAGTTCGTCCACCCGGGGTAGGGGATAAGCGTCGAGCTTGGAGATGGAATTCACGTGTCGGAAATCGATACAGAACCTAATACTGCCGTCGGGTTTGGGGACTAGCACTATGGGTGAAGACCAGTCGCTCTGAGAGGGGCGTATTACACCCATTTTTAGCATGGCTTCGATTTCTCTCGTTATTGCGTCCCTTCGGGCAGCAGGTATCCGGTAAGGCCGCAAGCGCACTACCTTACCGGGAGGGGTATCGATTTGATGTTCCACTAAGGTGGTTCTACCCGGGAGGTTAGAAAAGACTGGGGCGAACCCCACTAGGGTGTTCAAGAGGGACTCCCGCTGTTTCCCTGTCAGCTGCTCGTTAACTACAAGGTGTTCCAGGGTGCAGGTTTCCTCCTTTCGAACGAGGGCTACTCGTTTGGTAGTAGGAGGAGGGCCTAGCCATTTTTTTAGTAAGTTGATGTGGAAGGTTTGTAACCTGTTGGGGCTCAGTTGGAGTCGGTAGGTGGTATTGCCTATAGTGTCTACAACTTTGTAGGGTCCTTTCCACTTGCTTTTGACCTTGGCTAAGGAACTGGGTAGGAGGACTAGAGCCCAATCACCTATGTGCAGAGATCTTGGTTTCTTCCCTTTATCATAGTATCGTTTCTGTTGCCCCTGGCTTTTCTCGAGGTTGGTATGTGCTAGGTCCCTCAGCTTCCCTAACCTGGCCTTAAGATGTTGAGTGTACTCAAGAAGGTTGGTAGTGTTATCAGGCTCCTTTTCCCAGGCTTCCTTGGTCATCTCCAGTAAAGTCCTAGGCTGTCGGCCGTATAACATCTCGAAGGATGAGCAGCCCAAACTGCTTTGGACTTGTCCCCGTATGACAAACAGGGCGAGGGGTAGGAGCCTGTCCCACTGCTTCCCTTCTGCTGCCAACATCTTTTTCAAGGTCAGTTTCAGCGTTCCATTGTAACTCTCCACCAGGCCATCGGTCTGTGGATGGTAGACTGATGTCTTTATGTGTCGTACGTCCAACATCCGACAGACCTGAGACATGAGCCTAGATACAAAGGGGGTCCCCTGATCCGTGAGGATTTGGTGGGAAAAACCCACCCTAGAGAAGTATTCGAGGAGCTTATCGGCGATGTTCGCGGTCGTGGGTGCACGTAAAGGAAAAGCCTCGGGGAAACGGGTGCAGTAGTCAACAAGCACGAGGAAATACTGGAAACCTCTCGTGGACCGTGTTAGGGGGCCGATGAGATCCATACCAACCCTCTCGAAGGGCTTCCCTATTATCGGTAACGGCTGTAACGGGACGGCTGGGGGTTTATATGGATTTCTGCTTTGGCAGATAGGACACTCCTGGCAATATTTCTTGATCTGGGCATAGATACCCGGCCAGTAGAAATGCCGCAAAAGATTATGGGTTGTTTTCTGTGCCCCTACGTGTCCGGCTAGCAGATGTGAATGTGCATAAAATAGTATCTGCTCGCGGAAAGCTCGAGGCACCAGTAACTGGGGTTCTGTATTGTTGGCACCAAGCCGATAGAGGAGACCTTTGATTAATTGGAAAGAGGGGTACACCGGGGTGGGGTTGGTGAGTGGTGTGCGAGCTTGTTGCCAGGCTATTGCTAGGGTGGGATCATTGGTTTGTGCCCACTTAAAGTCCCTATTGCTCTCCCAAGGTTCTTGTGTGAGTAGGGCCCCTTTTACTTTTCTTTTGGAGTGGCTAACCTTTACTTGCCCCTCCCTTACCCTGCCCATAAATAGGGACACGAATCCGGGGTTGTCCGTACCCAGGATGAGTTGTTCAGGGAGGTGTGGAAGAACTCCTACGAGCACCACTGACAGGACCCCCCCTGGACACTGAAGAGGAACCCGCCAGGAGATACTGTTCAGATTTGACGAGTTCTTTCCTGATCACTGACTGCCTGCAGCCAGAATCAAGAAGAGCAGTGACGGGGCCCCCGTTAAGCTGTAGACTTACATAGAAGCATGCTCCCATTTCCTCGGTATACATCAGGTTCCGTGGGAGATAGCTTACGTCTATCGGTTCTTCTGTCTTTCTCCTGGGACAGGCCCGAGCAATATGACCCCAGTCACCGCAGTCGAAGCATTGCGGCCCCCTCGAGGCCGATGCCTCGGGTCTCATCAACCGAGCCCTCTCAGGTTCTTTTATGGGACGTAGGGGTTTTCTCGGGGTGGATACACTCCTTGACGGTTTCTCGGGCTCCCAAAAGGATCCGCGGGGTTGGGCACGTGTAAAGGATGCCGCCATGTCAACTGCTTGTTCTGGCGTCAGGTTCGCATGTTGTCTGAGCCAGCGTTGGGTGGCATAGGGGAGAGCGTCGATGAACTGCTCGAGATAAATAAAATTCATTATTTTTCCTTGCTTCTGTCCGTTGGTTTTAGCCATTTATCGGCGGCCATTTTCAATTTGAAATATAATGTCTTTGGGTTGTCCTCAGGAGCTCCCTTCTCCTTCCTAAACCTCATCCGATAGGTCTCGGCATCCATTCCAAGATGGTCTAGGATAACCGTCTTTACTTCTTCATAGGGGGTTACGCCCCCGGAGTTGGCTATTTGATAGGCGGCCTGGGCCTCCCCTGTCAGGAGAGGGGTGAGAAAAAAGGGCCACTTGGCCACAGGCCACCCCGATGCTCTAGCCGCTCTCTCGAAGTTTAGGAGGAACGCATCCGGGTCCTCCCCTGGGATATACTTCTGTAGAGACACTGTGGGGTTGGAAGTGTAGTTCCTAGCGAGCTTGTGTCCACTCCCGGTCTGGCTTGGTTCCTCGCTTGCTTTCTGCATTACATCGAGCTGGCCTTTCATCACCTCTTTTAACATGTCTCTGTCTGCCTGGGCCGAGGACATCTGTCTCTCCACTGCCCACTCGAGTTTTTTCTGGCCCTCCTCGATGTGCTGGATCAGGGCCTCCATTTTGGGCTCACAATGGGTGTTCCTATGCCCGCATTCTCCACCACGTGTAGCTGGTTGGGATCGCTCAAGCAAGTTAACGCTATGGATGTTGTTTCAAAATATTCTTTTATTTGGGGCACAAGGTTTACACAGGGGATCTGGCTTCTTCTTTTTGGTCCACTGGCGTCTTCTTCAGGGGATGTCTTTCTCCTCCTTGGCGCTTGTGGGTCTTATGGGGTCCTCGAGCTCCTCCCCGGCACCGGTAAACAAAACAAAGGACAGTAGCCGGGATTAGTGTTGTATGTGGGTTCCAGGTCGGGGAATGGGGAAGTGAAGGAGTTGCACCCGGATTCTATCGGGGAGTGAGGAACGGGGATAAGGAACCGACACCAGGTAGGAGAGGCGGGAGTGTCAGGGAGAGGGCCCTCTTAAGAACAGCTAGCCTAACCCTGTTCTATTCCCAACCCTGCTATTATCGCCGCTTCTTCCCTCCCCGCTCCCGAGTCCCAGCAATCGGGCACGCACCTGTTGAAGCCACGTCCCTCCAGGGCCGTGGCTGGGCGCAGCGTCCTCCGGTCGCTCTCTTGTTCTCCCGGCGTCTTGGGCAACAGCTCGGCTCGCTTCTTTGGTCGTCCGTGCTCCTTCATCTTCCTCCTTCCGGTCAATGACACCCTTCCTGTGGGAGTCTCCTTCCTTAAGCTGCCAGGGGTCGTAGGCATCCTCCCCCTTTGGGGCGGGTCCTCCGTCTTCTGTGGTGTAATTAAAGGGCCAGTCCGGGGGAATGAGCGGCTGCGTCTGCTCCGTTAGACTGAGGTCAGCGTCCGGCAACTGGGAAAGAGAAAGAGAGCCAGTTTGCAGGGGTGAGTCGGAGTCAGCGTCGGGGCTTGAGGACAACGATTTCTGACACACCTGCACTGAACACATAGGCCACTGAGAAGTAGTTCCTAAAAATGTACACAGCAGCAAGATCAGCAATGTCTCATGGTCGCCATTCATGCAGTCACTCACACCCAAAGTCAGCCTACGCAGAATACTCACCACTTACTCCCTGCTGATGGTCCCTCAAACATTCATACAGCTCTGGCTGTGTCACAGACAAGATGCGGGACATTAGTGGAGTCATGGTTCGGCGCGCCAACCTGCCACTGCGAGGGACCAGCCCCACTGTCATCTCTGCCACGGTCCTGCTCAGACGGGAGATATTGTCCCACCTCTTGTGGCAGTGTGTGTGCCATCTGTTGGATACACCCAGAGTCTGCACCTTCCGTGCAATGTTCTTCCATGCAGCCTTACGCTGGTGGACCTTCAGCTGCAGGCATAGGAGACAAGAAAAGGAAGTATCAGAGACCCTGTGTCATTCACACTGTGTGTCAGCACAGGAGAACATCAATGCATGGCGCACAAATCGCTACATCTTCATCAGAGGCCATACAGCATGACACATAGTACATGTTCATTACAATACTACACAGAAATTAATGCATGTATGGCAAGGCACACAGTACATGGCCATCTCATACACATGCACAATGGCAGCACAGACAGCCATGTGCAGAAGGCCCTCATCTGTGATGCAGTATGTGAGTGAGCATGACATGCAATACAGTGCTAATGAAGTGTAGTGGCAGACTCACTGTGTCCACCACTACACACCCCACGATGCCCTTGGCCTGTGAATGGCTCAATGCATTTCTCAGGAAACATATTGGGACATAATCAGATTTATCACGCACTTCTCACATTGTTAAGTCCTCGATTGTGCAATTCTCAGGACTATGATGGCTCAGTGAGTATTAGGTGTGTGGACTAAACACATGTTTGACTCAGTCCAGTTAGGTATGGCTCAGAGTAACATTGGACAGTGTCTGTGCAGGCCGGAGGAACTCACAGTGCGGCTCAACATGGTCCCCCAGATAAATCACATGGATGTACAGCATGAGAGGGTGAAAAGTGCCAACACATGCCAGACTGAACACATGTTCAAATCAATGTAAGGATGACATCTACTACTTACATTGATGTGAAGTGTTATTGTTGCATTAACATCAAGTGGGTTCCACTCATGCATTGGACTAATGTGCATGATGCTCACATCAACATAGTGCACTTAAGAAATAGTCAACACACATAAGTTAGTGCTCATTATCAATATACATTTCAAAAGTCACATATGAGGATGTGATGGGTGAGTGGACAGTCACATAACATGGCACAGTAAAAATCAGTCCCGACTTGTGCTGTTTCAGAACACCATCGTATCTGTGTGGCTGTTTAAACAATGCATGTCTCCCCTACCTACAATCAACTTATGTAGGTGTGGAAATAAGCCTACAGACACCATTGACATGAAGTTAGCATGCATGGCAGTGTAACACACATTTACATCACCTAGTCTCAGACCAACATGTTCATTAAGTTTGTGCAAGAATGGCTGTAGGAGTGTCCATTTTCTACACATAATCAAAGTCAAGTCCCACAGAACATGTATGGAGCATGCCATGTCAACTATTAGGATGCCTGTACATCGACTTGCACTCACAGGCACATACTACTGCACAGCAACATCATGGTATCATTTTGATCACTCTCACACTTGGAATCAGGGACACTTACCAGTACATCTGGTGCACCAAAAGCCTCCCATACTGTGCAAGGACCTCGTCCACCAGAAGCTCCAGCTCCTCTGTAGTGAAGGGACGGGCCCTGACATTCTCTGTCCTCGCCATCACTGGCTCCAGGATACAGCAAAATATGCAGTTGTAGAGGAATGGCAGTCTGCAGTGTCTGAATGCATGTGAAATGTGTGGCTCTCCCACAGAGATTTATAGGCCCCTGGGTTGGTATCAGTGGCAGGCAGCTGCTGCAATTGGTCCACCTGGCTGGCATCTTTCAAGTGTGGCCAATGAGCGGCCCCGCGGTGGCAGTGCACGCCTACCCCGGTTTTCAAAGTTGCATTTCACTACCGCGATCGCGGTTCCCATTGGCTGCAATGGCATTGGTGGTGTCACACCGCAGGGGACAGGCGGTCGCTACCGCTATGCTGCATCTTTCAAGTGTGGCCAATGAGCGGCCCCGCGGTGGCGGTGCACGCCTACCACGGGTTCCACAGTAGCATTTCACTACCGCGACCGCGGGTCCCATTGGCTGCAATGGCATTGGTGGTGTCACTCCGCGGGGGACAGGCGGTCGCTACCGCTATGCTGCATCGTTCAAGTGTGGCCAATGAGCGGCCCTGCGGTGGCAGTGCACGCCTACCGCGGGTTCCACAGTAGCCTTTCACTAACGCGACCGCGGTCCCATTGTCTGCAATGGCATTGGTGGTGTCACATCGCGGGGGACAGGCGGTCACTGCCGCTATGCTGCATCGTTCAAGTGTGGCCAATGAGCGGCCCTGCGGTGGCGGTGCACGCCTACCGCGGGTTCCACAGTAGCATTTCACTCCCCCGACCGCGGGTCCCATTGTCTTCAATGGCATTGGTGGTGTCACACCGCGGGGGACAGGCGGTCGCTACCGCTATGCTGCATCGTTCAAGTGTGGCCAATGAGCGGCCCCGCGGTGGCGGTGCACGCCTACTGCGGGTTCCACAGTAGCATTTCACGACCGCGGGTCCCATTGGCTGCAATGGCATTGGTGGTGTCACACCGCGGGGGACAGGTGGTCGCTACCGCTATGCTGCATCTTTCAAGTGTGGCCAATGAGCGGCCCCGCGGTGGCGGTGCACGCCTACCGCGGTTTTCAAAGTTGCATTTCACTACCGCGATCGCGGTTCCCATTGGCTGCAATGGCATTGGTGGTGTCACACCGCGGGGGACAGGCGGTCGCTACCGCTATGCTGCATCTTTCAAGTGTGGCCAATGAGCGGCCCCACGGTGGCGGTGCACGCCTACCACGGTTATGGGCACATCATTCACTAGCAATGGCAATGGTCAAATTTAACAATTGAACACTATGCCTCCATAGTGTCTTTGTGCACTCGTTGTGTACAATGAATGCTGGTGTGACATTAAACTCACTGATGCCTACACATGCCATGTCTGTGGAAACTGTAACATGCATTGACATGCACTTACTCACGTCACCTATGATATGTGTGTGGATGTACATCTATTGGTTGTATGATGTTGTCTCATCTTTGGAATCAACTTAATGTGTGAGATGGCTAATCAAACAACAGTAATGATTGCCTGAACACATTATGGTGGTATGTTACTGTGCCCATGGCTGGTTTAAGTAGGATATGTGCTCAGCTTACACACACTGTGCACATTGTGATGATAACTAGTGGTCTGTGCAACTTAAGCAAGAAGGTGTGGCAGGTAAAGCAGCTACATATGAGTCAGCAGTGTTGCTGTCTCATACCTGTGCTGTGTCACCTACTCCTAGGCCTGGGGCCACCAGATGTATTGGTGTACCATTCACAACCTCTGAATATGTTTGTCTGGTAGTCAGTATGTACAACATGACCCCTTGTAAACACACATGTGGTGAATGTCTCTCTGCATCTGAGTTGTGGATTCAGCAATTGTTGGAGTACGTTCATTGTTTCTGCTGCGTGAGTCAAGATGTGAGAAGTCGGACACATCTCATTGTGTAATTTGAATAACATTAGTCCTCTCCCATTTCATGTAGGCGACGACCAAATGTGCACCGGCCTTTCACAGTCCTGGCGGACATGGAGGATGTAGACATCATCAGGAAATTTCGTCTGGATCGCGTTACACTGCAAGAGCTGTGTGCTCAGTTGGAGCCCCATCTGAGTCCTCGACGCACATATCCAACTGCCCTATCCCCAACCGTGAAAATCATGGCAGCGCTGCATTTCTTCGCTACGGGCTCTTTCCAATACACGGTGGCCACCGCCGGTGGGATGTCGCAACCAACATTCAGCATGGTGCTCTGGGATGTGGTGTCCGCAATGATGCTATACAAGGACCAATACATACGTTTCCCGAATACAGCAGATTTGCCTGCTGTGAAGGCTGGTTTTTATGCCCTTGGCCACATTCCTCATGTAGTTGGTTCCATTGATGGCACACACATTGCCCTTGTCCCACCACAGGCATGTGAGCAGGTGTATAGGAACAGGAAGCACTACCATTCCATAAATGTGCAGGTGGTATGCCAAGCTGATATGATCATCAGCCATGTTTGTGCGCGATTTGCTGGCTCCGCCCATGACTCCTACATCCTACGGAACAGCATTGTACCCCGGCTGATGGAAAATCTACATCCAGAGCGTGCATGGCTTGTAGGTGAGTACACTGAGTCAAGTAGTGTGCTGTGTGTGACATGCTGTTCTCGTCAACTGTTTGTATCACAACATTTCTCTGTGTATGTCACACCTAGGTGACTCAGCGTATCCCAACAGGCCGTGGTTGCTGAGCCCACTGCGGAATCCAAGTACCCCGGGTGAAGTCAGCTACAACGAGGCACATGGTAGGACACGACGTGTGGTGGAGCGCACCTTTGGCCTACTGAAGTCCCGATTCCAGTGCCTGGACAAGAGCGGAGGTGCACTGTTGTATTCCCCACAAAAGGTGTGCCGGATAGTTGTAGCATGCTGCATGCTACACAACCTTGCCTTGCGCAAAGCCGTTCCGCTGATCATGGATGACGATGAGCAGCAGATGCCCCTCCTGCACACCCACACACTTCCAGTGCGGACAATAGTGGTAAAGAGGAAGGTGTTGACCTGCGTCAACAGCTCATTGCCAACTACTTCCCTTGAATGTAAGTGACTTTGTAGACAAGTGACATTGTGTGTTTGCTTGGATGTTACTATCAAGGCTTTGATAACTCTAACTGCTGGCTGTTGTTGTGCGTGTGATGAGGGATGATGTGTGTGGCACAGGGTATGTGTATCCAGGTACATCATGTGTATGTTGAGGTTGTTGACCATTGCTAGGGGTGCTTGTTTTTGTGCCTTAATGCCTAGTGTTGTATTTCTGCTGTGAAGGCGTCACCTGATGAGGAAATGTCATTCTCTTGTGTCTTTCTAGGTTCATTCACCCTCTGAATGCCTCCTCTGCTTCACAGCTGTTGGAACATTGAAATCTGATTTGTCATTGTACATACTGGAATAAACATGTAGCTCACACAGACATAGGTATGTGAAGAGTGTTTATTTGGAATTAGTTTTTGTGCAAGTGACGGGGATATGTACATAAATGTGAACAGTGAATAAATGAGTTGTCAGTCATGGTAGTTGAGACAAATAGTGTAGTCACCATAAAGCAGAAGTCACACAGTCCAACAGACTCAGGCCATCAACATGGCAATGTGGGCAAGAATAGTCAACATAGTCAATGGAAAGGGGAACAACAAGATACCATCATGGCTGGCTCTGTGAGTGGCGTTGGTATGCTGGCCTGCCACCAAATCCTCCCCTGTGGATTCTCGGACGGCCCCTGGTGCGTTTGGGAGGGGGCATCTGCTGCAGGGTCAGTGGTGTCTGAGAACTCACTCTCCTCCTGCACACCCCTCTCCGTGGCTGCAGCTGGAATGTTGGGCTGCACAGCAGGCAATCCACTGGAGGGGGTGGAGCGGCACTTGGGGCTGGGAGTCTGTCCCTCAGAACACCCACTAGCTGGCCAACAAGGTCGACAAGTTGGCCCATCCGTGTGTCCATGGACTGCTGCAGCAGGCGGATCTCATGCATGTCTTCTGCAAGCTGGCCCATTACTCCCTGGTTCTCTTGGTAGACACCAAGGACTCTTGCGATGGTGGCCAGGGATTCAGGGTCATTGTCCTCCTGTGTCTCTGCTCCAGTTGTACTCCCACCTGCCCTCCTGACACGGACCTGTGGCATAGTCCCCCGACGCACTGGCACACTCTCCCTGTCATGCTGGGATTGTGTGGTGGTGTTGGTAACCACCGTGGCAGGGCGTGTGTTGCAGGCAGCAGTGGTGATGGTGGTGGTGGAGGCCACACAGGTCATAGTGGCAGGGGGCAGCACAGTTGTTCTTGCCGTGGTGGTGGTGGTGGTGGAGCCCACACAGGTTGTAGTGGCAGGGGGCAGCACGGTTGTTCATGCCGTGGTGGTGGAGGCCACACAGCTCGTAGTGGATGGGGGCAGCAAGCTTGGTCTTGCCGTGGTGGTGGTGGTGGTGGTGGGGACAATGAGGGCTTGAGACATGTAAGTCCCTCCCACACCAGAGGGGCCAGCTTGAGAATCCTCGTCGGAAAATGTTGGGGAATCTGCATCCGAGAGTCCACGTTCCGGGGGGGGGACTGGCTCCGCATGTTGGTGTCATCCTCTGCAGTAAGTTGTTGATCTCCTGTTGAACAGAGGTGATATGGTGATTGAGTTGCATGCAACAAGCTTGATGTTAGACAATTGTTTGAGACATTTGATACAACACACACTTTACAATGCAATGACTTTGTATGCCTGCTATATGCTGTGCACCATGTCATGACGTTGAGGTACATACCTTTTAAGTCCATGGTTTTCGTTGGGAATTGATACTTGGTGCAGTGTACAGATCGTGTTAATACACGGACATGTCCTCATCTACCTAATTGTGTGACATCAATTTTCTGTTGTGCGTCTTTTCATTTAGCTGTTCATGTTATTGTAGGAAAGTGGGTTTCTGTTGCAGTAACCCCCCCACTTTTTGCCTGATAACTGATGCACTTTTCCTTGGTGTGCCCTGGGTCCCTGCCAATCAGGTGCCCAAGGCCTCTGTTCCTTCCCTAAAAACTGTACTAAAGCCTAAACCCAATTGGCATCTCTGGCCACAGGTAAGCCCCTGGTAAATGGTACCCTAGGTACCCAGGGCACTGTGACCAGAGAAGGCCCCTAAGGGCTGCAGCACTTATTGTGCCACCCTTAGAGGCCCTGTACCCTGACACACACACCCTGCCTTTGCAGGCTGAGTGTCTTGGTGCAGAACTAAACAGAGAGTCGACATGGCACACATCCCTGTGTGCCATGCCCACAAACACACTGCCCTGGCATACCTCAGTCACCCCCCTAGCTGGGTGCACTATGCCAGTGTTGTGGGCACAGGTGCATGAGCCCTGTGCCCCTACAGTACCCAGGGCCATTCCTGGGCACTGTAAGTGCAGTGATGCCATTAAGAGTATATGGTGCTGGGAGGTTGTCATTACGAACTCCACAGCACCATAATGGCTACACTGAAGACTGAGAAGTTTGGTATCAAACTTCTCAGCACATTAAACCCACACTGATGCCAGTGTGGGATTTAATGTAAAATGCACTACAGAGGGCATCTTAGAGATGCCCCCTGAAACCTAACCAACTACCAGTGTCCTGACTGAGAGGCTGCCTAGGCTGCCACACAGCAGACATGTTGCTGGACCCCTGGGTAGAGAGCCATCCGCTCTCCTGGGCCTGCAACAATGCACATCCTGGGACGAGGTGCTAGGTCTCCTCCCCCAGGATGGGCAGGGGGAGCTTCAAAGGCATGCCGCCTTTGTGAGCTTCTCCAGGCCACTTGCTGTACTCAGCAACTGGCCCCCACCGGTTCTGACCCCCACTTTGGTGGGAAGACAGGCGGGAAAAACAAAGGAAGGGAAGGGGGTGTGCCAGCCTCTGCCAACCCCACCCCTCAGGTGGGGGAGGTGAGGTAAAGCACAACTCCGGGCTCTCGCCATTTTGAGAATGGGGAGCCCTACCCAATCAGAGCTAGGCTCCTGCCCCCCTCCCACTGGAGAGTGGCAGGATAGGGGGTGTACTCACCCCAGGACAGGGACCCATTGGTCCCTGCCCTTGCCCTACCTGTAACGCCCCTAAAGTTAGTATTTAGGGGCACCCTGAACCTTCCTTCCTCAGATCCAGCAACGACAACGAGAAAAGAAGACCAAGGACCAAACAGCCGTGCAGCCTGCTAACAAGAGGAAGACAACAACTGACTTGGCCCCAGCCCTACCGGCCTGTCTCCCCTCGAACCTGCTTTCTGCGAAATCCCGGTGTGTCCTGCAGCCAGCAACCTCACAAACCCCGGAGGACCTGCCTGCCTTCACTTGAACCGCCTGCTTCTCCCGTGAACACCGGATTTGTTCAAAACCAGCACCCCTGGCACCAGCCTGGGATCGCGAATCCAGCCCACTCTGCACCCGCCGAACCCGGCCCGAGCTCGAGTAAAAAACACCAAGAGGTGGTCTCCCGGCGATCCTGACCTGGAATCCGGTGACTCCTGACCTGCCTCAAGCCTCCAGACGAAGCCTGCAGCCTCAGTCCAGAGGGTCCCCCTACCGCGACCAGAGCGGGTAAGAAAAATCCGACACTAAAAGGCACCCCTGCACCCGACGCCCCACGGCCTTGTGTGCCCAAACCCAGGGTGCCTACCTAAGCCAAGACATCTCAACTTACCCCTCGAAGTGTTGGTAGATCCCCGGAGACTCTCGTTTCCAAGCCTGCAGTGTTTGTCCAGTCCGGAGAATCTCCATAGACTTCAACAGGGAACCCGACGCCATAATAGCCCCCTGCACCCAGCCGCCCGAGTGCCGCTGTGGGTGCGCTTTTGGTGCTCATTGCTTCCCCCTTTGTGCCAAGTCTACAGCCAGGAGCTTTGCTCCCACAACCCAGTGGCCTGCTAGCCAGCAGCCACCAACCGAAGGCCCCCTGTCCCCCATAGGATAACATTGGGGCCTCAACACTCTGCATCCGGCCGCCCTAGTGCCGCTGTGGGTGCAACAAGAGTGCATCACTGACCCTGGGGGACCCCTGAGTCTAACCCCTGAACCTGGACTCCTGCAGTCAAAAACTTACCTGCAAACCGATAACTTGTTTTCCTCCATAGGATAACATTGGGTATTTTTCTCTGAAAAAACGACTAAGTGTGGAGTTTCAAAAACTAAAAATATTGCTTAAAAATTGTGTGTTTGACCAAAACGACTTTACTCACCAGTTTGCAGGAAATGTCCTAGGACTGAATCTAGGACCCAGTCCTGAGGTTAGAAAAGTAACGCGATAATTACCTACCTGCATATTACAGTAAAAGTCAATGCATTTCAATGGACTGTTCGAAAAGTTTCTAAGTGTCAACTTTTGAAATCTTGAAATATTCACTAAAAATCGTCCGAATATCAAAAACAAAATTACTCACCTGTTCTCAGGAGAGATGCCAGTGCTGGATCTAGGTACCCATCACTGATTAGAAAAAGTAATCATAACTGTACTTACCGGTAACTTGAATTTCCTTCCATAGGATAACATTGCCTGGTTTTTGCTGAAAAAGTTTGTGTCGATTTTGCAAACTTACAAATATTCGTTAAAAATCGCCTGTATAACAAAAACACATTCTTTCAACTGTTTACAGGAGATGCACCAGTGCTGGATCCAGGATCCAACACTGAGTTAGAAAAAGTAACAATAACCCCACTTACCTGCTAAGTGAATTTCCTCCCATAGGATAACATTGGTGATTCTATATGAAAAAGTTTCTAAGTGTCAACTTTTAAAATACAATAATATTCCTTAAAAATCACAACTGTAACCAAAACGTTTCTACTCAACTGTTTACAGGAGATGTCCCAGGACTGAATCTAGGATCCAGTCCTGTGGTAAGAAAAGTAATCCAAAAGTAATCTATTGCATTTAACTAGAAATTCCCATTGAGCTCAATGTATTATTGTGTTTGAAATTGTGTTGCCTATTACAACAACTGTAACTATTGCATTCAAAAGTCTATTGCCTATTTGAAAAGTATTTAACTAAAGTAACTCATTCTGAGAAACTATATTTTGATACCTATTGGTGGTTCTAAAATAAAACAACTATGTATTTTGATACAAAACCATTGGCCTAGAGTTCAGTTCTTGAGTGTGTGAGACCATTTGCTGACTGAGTGTGAACAACAAATGCTTTACACTGTCCTCTGATACTGCCTTACTGCTCGACCAAGCTACCACTTTAGAGAGTAAGGTTATATCTAACTTTAGCCTCTGCCAAACCTCTGGGGACTGTGGACTCTGTGCACACTGTACCTATTTGGGAACAGTATATACAGAGCCACTTTCTTACAGTTATCTATTTCAACAGAGCTAGTAGGAACCATTGTCATGTTGTACATATCTTTGGAATCACATGTACTTCCCTTTTTTTCCATGTAGACCATGCATGTTTGGTGTTGAGATGGGCGTTCATGCTCAGACACCATGGCACTTCCACATTGCATTCTCTGCTGTGCATAATTGTGGGAGGCATTTGTTTCACTTGTGACTTGGTGAGTATGAGTTCAAAATATGTGACAGTTACGTGCACTTAGATGTCTGCACACTGGATGTGGCATTGAAAACTATGCAAAGTTGGCTGACATGTTAGTGCTGATGTTGTTATGTGGCTACATGCATTTAGATGAGGATGGCGGGGTACATGCAGTCACTACCTACCTGTAAGTTTGATGAGAACAATGAAATGGCTGCCACATGGTTCTGGGTGGGGGGGACATGCTCAGCTGTGGGACAAGGGTGCCTGGTGGGAGTTGTAGTGCAGACTTCACAGCCACAAAGACCCCTCCCTGTTGAGATGGCTACCTACCTGTAAGTTTGATGAGAGGAATGAAATGGCTGACACATGGTTGTGGGTGGGGGGGGTGCTCCATCTTGCTCAGCTGTGGGACAAGGGGGCCTGTTAGGAGTTGTAGTGCAGACTTCACAGCCACAAAGACCCCTCCCTGTTGAGATGGCTACCTACCTGTAAGTTTGTTGAGAGGAATGAAATGGCTGCCACATGGTTGTGGGTGGGGGGAGTGCTCCATCTTGCTCAGCTGTGGGACAAGGGGGCCTGTTGGGAGTTGTAGTGCAGACTTCACAGCCACAAAGACCCCTCCCTGTTGAGATGGCTACCTACCTGTAAGTTTGTTGAGAGGAATGAAATGGCTGCCACATGGTTGTGGATGGGGAGTGCTCCATCTTGCTCAGCTGTGGGACAAGGGGGCCTGTTGGGAGTTGTAGTGCAGACTTCACAGCCACAAAGACCCCTCCCTGTTGAGATGGCTACCTACCTGTAAGTTTGATGAGAACAATGAAATGGCTGCCACATGGTTCTGGGTGGGGGACATGCTCCATCCTGCTGAGCTGTGGGACAAGGGTGCCTGGTGGGAGTTGTAGTGCTGGCTTCCTACCCACATACCCCCCTCCCTGTTAAGATGGCTACCTACCTGTAAGATTGTTGAGAGGAATGAAATGGCTGCAACATGGTTGTGGGTGGGGGGAGTGCTCCATCTTGCTCAGCTGTGGGACAAGGGGGCCTGTTGGGAGTTGTTGTGCAGACTTCACAGCCACAAAGACCCCTCCCTGTTGAGATGGCTACCTACCTGTAAGTTTGTTGAGAGGAATGAAATGGCTGCCACAAGGTTGTGGGTGGGGGGAGTGCTCCATCTTGCTCAGCTGTGGGACAAGGGGGCCTGTTGGGAGTTGTAGTGCACACTTCACAGCCACAAAGACCCCTCCCTGTTGAGATGGCTACCTACCTGTAAGTTTGATGAGAACAATGAAATGGCTGCCACATGGTTCTGGGTGGGGCGGACATGCTCCATCCTGCTGAGCTGTGGGACAAGGGTGCCTGGTGGGAGTTGTAGTGCAAGCTTCCCACACACAAACACCCCTCCCTGTTAAGATGGCTTCCTACCTGTAAGTTTGATGGGAAGAATGAAATGGCTGCCACATGGTTGTGGGTGTGGGGAGTGCTCCATCTTGCTCAGCTGTGGGACAAGGGGGCCTGTTGGGAGTTGTAGTGCAGACTTCACAGCCACAAAGACCCCTCCCTGTTGAGATGGCTACCTACCTGTAAGGTTACACATTGGGGGGAAATGGCTGGCCCATGCTTGTGGGTGTGGGGAATGCTCCATCCTGCTCAGCTGTGGGACAAGGGGGCCTGTTGGGAGTTGTAGTGCTGGCTGCCTGTACATGTGCCCCCGTGTAAATAATGTTATGTACCTTTGTGGTGAATGAGAGGGAGTTATTGTGGGATATGTGAGACCTGTTTGGGGGGAGTGTGGTGGACATGAGTACATTTGGGCCTAGGAGGTGTTGCTTTTTAGTTGTGCAAGCTACTACATAGCAGTTTTATGGCAGACTTTTGTTGGTACTTACCAGCCTCCATTCCCCCCTCAATTCCAGTGCAACTCTCTGGGTGCAGTATGTCAAGCACCTTCTCCTCCCATGCGTTGAATGTTCTTGGTGGAATGGGAGGGCCACTGCCAATCCGGTTTGCCAGCTCACGGTTCTTGCTGTTCTTCTCCTTGACCTTGCTCTTGAGGTCAGTCCACCTCTTCCTGATCTCCTTCCTGTTGCGTGGAACTTGCCCTACAGCATTGACTCTGTCAACTATCCTTTGCCACATTTGATTTTGCCTGGCTGATGGGGTCTGTTGGACCCTGCTTCCTAAAATATATGGCTCAACTCTTATTATCTCATCCACCATGTCTGACAACTCACCATCAGTGAATTTGGGCATCTTATGTGCCATGGTGTGTGATGTGCTGAGTGGTTGAGAGTGCAGGTGGTGGTGGTGGTGGTGATGTGTGTGGTGTGTGTGTGTTTGTGATGGTGTGATGTGTGCAGGGTTGCCTATCCTTTGTGTGATGTTGTTGGGCCCTTCTGTTCTGGAGTTGTGCAAAGAATTGTGGTCATGCAGGGGCTGGTTTTATGCTCAGCTATGTGGGTGGGTCCCAACTGGATATTCATGTCAGGTGTGTTGTCTGTGTTGGGCTGGGATTTGTAGTTCTTATTTGCCATGTGTCAATGGGCTGTTTTGGCTGTTTTCATTGGCTGAGCCAGATGCACAGCCACATTTGGTGGTTTTGTGGTGTAGTTGCTTCCGACCGCCATTACTATTTCCGCGCGGATGCCACGGTCGGACTGCAATGGTCATTCCTCCAGCTCTCCCATTCATCATTGCTGTCAATCGCTGCGGTCGTAAACAAGCGGTCGTACCGCTGGCCCCGCGTAAGATCATAATTGCACTCATGGGAATTCCGCTTGTGTATCAGCGGGTTGTGAGCTTTCCGCAGTGGATCCGACCGCCGTGGAGGGTATTTCGCATTTTCTGCACGTGCGCCGCCGGTGTTTCTTGGGTTCCGACCGCGGCGGTCTGATTTTTCCGGCGGTGCATCGTAATGTGATCGGCGGTGGTGCCGCAAGCCATGCGGGCGGTCTTTTCCCATTGCCACGGCGGGCGGAATGGTTTTCCGACCGCCATCGTGATCGGCCCCTAAGTTCTTTGGTAAAGGAGTTGAACTCATCAAAGTCTCAATCTTCCCTTCCCTTATCTCAGGGTACTCTTCGATGACAGAGGGTCCTGGATTGCATAAAAATCAAAAATCCCTTAAAAAGAACATCCTAATGAGGGCAGTAGGTGCGACAATGGATTTTGCCAGAGACTTGGGGCTAAACCAGTGAAAGCCCTGGTAAAGGTATACAGAGAGAAGTGTATTCCAATGGCAAGCTATGGGTGTGAAGTTTGGGGGTACATTGGTCTTGAAGAGCTTCAAGCGATTGAAACAAATTTCTGCGTAGACTCATTGCTGCTCCCGCCAGTACCCCATTGTTTTTGGTTCATGAGGAGGTCGGATTAGGCTATATCACTGGCCTCATTGCTCAGGTACCCATCATGCGACGGTTTAGAATCTGGTCCAGCCCTGCCCTTAATTTAAACCAGCTTGTGATTGAGGATTGGAGATCACTTGCGGATGCACTACATATTCCATGACTTAGGTATGTCAAGGAGATATTAAAGAGTGTGGGTTGTATAGAATTGGTTATCAATCCTAGACAATTATGGACAAGGGAGATGCAGGATATAAAAAATATGTTTTTATCTAGGTGGTAATGGGAAAGAGAAGAAAGGGAGCTTCTCAAATCTACTCTGAAAATTTTGTTGAAAACATGTCCCCAGATGGAACCCTATTTGTCGATTGTTAATAACGCCCCCCATCGTTTTTTTATTGACAAGGTTCAGGTTCAACACAATACACTGTTTTATAGATGTCCCCAAAGGATTATACAAGCCGGGAGATTTAAAACTGTGTTCTTGCGACAATTTGTCTGAGCAACACACTATACACTTGTTTTTCTGTGATTTTTATTAGGTACTAAGGTCTAGATACATTCTCCTACCGGTAAGAAATATTCAATTTGCACAAGTAAGACCAGTTTTGCTGTACCTACAAATGCTTTCTTCCCCTTGGTCTGTTTTGCGGTCGCAAGTTTCCTTATCGGTGCACTTAGACTCCCCAAAAAATTATTTAATGACTACAGGGCATTTTTTTCCTTTTTTAACTAACCAAGTTGATAGTTTCATTGTTTAACGTTCGTATTGTGCTATTTTTATATTCTTAAGGATAGCACCATTGTTTTAGAGGTTTCATAGTCCAGATTTTTAATTGATGCGACTAGTTTGATGATTTTTTTGGTGGCCCGAACATTTCCTGCTAACATAGCAGACCCAAAACTGAGGTTTTTGTTGCCAAGTTTTTGATAGGATGAGCCCACTACATTGCTCACTGAAACCACCATTTTTTTAGATGTGTTTTAAATTGTGATTTGCATATATTAACTTGAAATGTTAGTATATATGCTAGTAATGAATATGAAATGGTTTTTTATTCTGCGCCATGTTTGTGTTTTAATTTTTCTGTCTGTATACCCATGTTAAAGAACGTTTGAATGCGCAGGTGTAATATGTACCGATTTTTAACTTATGTTATGTTTGGGTGTTTACTTGTGCTTTTATGGTCTATATTGGCCGAATAAAAAGTTATTGCATGAATAAAATCCACTATGAAGTATACCACACATCTGATAGGTGAGGGTTCATCATCCTATGTGAGTACATAAATGTATGGTAATTGCGTAAGAGGTTTGGCTGTTTCTTCTGGTATTATTGCACTTCAATTACATTTGTGTCTGTTTACGAAGAGCCTTTAACAGTCCCTCTTTAGCGAGTTAGCCACCTGTATTGTACATATTCTGTATGTTTGAGACAACTGTTTGATGTCCCTCCTCCTTCTGCAACCTCTCTTTTATTTATTCTGTGTGTTAGGGAAGGTGTGCTGTTGCCTCACATGTTGTACCTTTTTTGTTTTTGAAACGTCGATATTAAATGTTCCACTTCAGAAAAGGTCAAATGTTTGCATTGCCAAGGTTTAAGGTTTTAATGCATGATGTGAATGAAATAGTAAATACTCAAAATATGTCAGCAGAATTGACTTTTAGTTTTAGGTGTGAAACAAGCAGTTTTTAAAATGGACTAGATGACTTTGTAAAGTTTTAAAACATACTTGACAAGCGGCTTAAAGGCATGCATAACACCCTAGGCTAATTATGGCATTAAAGTTAACACCATATGTGTAAGGAAAGGGGTACCCCTGACACAAGTTCCTAAATCAGGGAAAATAACTAGTATGTAAATATCACAATTTTAGGAACAATGGAAATAATAATGGACCTGAGCAATATAAAAAACATATACATGCAACCTCTGTTCAGTAGTATCAAAAATATTTTTATTATTATTTCTTATAAATAATTAAGACTAAATACACAAACAAAAATAAAACATATAGTCCTCTGTATGCATGTTTACACTGGGTTCGAAAGGTCAAATGACAGAGAAGAAATTCTTGCATTGACCAAATATCATGTATAGTATACACAGTATCACTCATTGATATATGGGGAGTTGTTTAACAAAATACAGTTGATATCATAAACATACAGACAAAAATAATCATATTAATATATTCAGAGGACCATCATTTCTGGCATGGCTTTTGGAAATCTGTGTCCTATGCGCGTTTCGGCTGTGTGCCTTCATCAGGAAGCCATGTAAAGAGAGAAAAAGAGCTCAAACCCTGCACAGACAGGCTGTGGAGACAATATGTGTAAGGAAAGGGGTACCCCTGACACAAGTTCCTAAATCAGGGAAAATAACTAGTATGTAAATATCACAATTTTAGGAACAATGGAAATAATAATGGACCTGAGCAATATAAAAAACATATACATGCAACCTCTGTTCAGTAGTATCAAAAATATTTTTTATTATTACTTCTTATAAATAACTAAGACTAAATACACAAACAAAAATAAAACATATAGTCCTCTGTATGCATGTTTACACTGGGTTCGAAAGGTCAAATGACAGAGAAGAAATTCTTGCATTGACCAAATATAATGTATAGTATACACAGTATCACTCATTGATATATGGGGAGTTGTTTAACAAAATACAGTTGATATCATAAACATACAGACAAAAATAATCATATTAATATATTCAGAGGACCATCATTTCTGGCATGGCTTTTGGAAATCTGTGTCCTACGCGCGTTTCGGCTGTGTGCCTTCATCAGGAAGCCATGTAAAGAGAGAAAAAGAGCTCAAACCCCGCACAGACAGGCTGTGGAGACAATATGTGTAAGGAAAGGGGTACCCCTGACACAAGTTCCTAAATCAGGGAAAATAACTAGTATGTAAATATCACAATTTTAGGAACAATGGAAATAATAATGGACCTGAGCAATATAAAAAACATATACATGCAACCTCTGTTCAGTAGTATCAAAATATTTTTTATTATTATTTCTTATAAATAATTAAGACTAAATACACAAACAAAAATAAAACATATAGTCCTCTGTATGCATGTTTACACTGGGTTCGAAAGGTCAAATGACAGAGAAGAAATTCTTGCATTGACCAAATATCATGTATAGTATACACAGTATCACTCATTGATATATGGGGAGTTGTTTAACAAAATACAGTTGATATCATAAACATACAGACAAAAATAATCATATTAATATATTCAGAGGACCATCATTTCTGGCATGGCTTTTGGAAATCTGTGTCCTACGCGCGTTTCAGCTGTGTGCCTTCATCAGGAAGCCATGTAAAGAGAGAAAAAGAGCTCAAACCCCGCACAGACAGGCTGTGGAGACAATATGTGTAAGGAAAGGGGTACCCCTGACACAAGTTCCTAAATCAGGGACAATAACTAGTATGTAAATATCACAATTTTAGGAACAATGGAAATAATAATGGACTTGAGCAATATAAAAAACATATACATGCAACCTCTGTTCAGTAGTATCAAAAATCAAAAACTGGGTTCGAAAGGTCAAATGACAGAGAAGAAATTCTTGCATTGACCAAATTGTGATATTTACATACTAGTTATTTTCCCTGATTTAGGAACTTGTGTCAGGGGTACCCCTTTATTTTGTCTGTATGTTTATGATATCAACTGTATTTTGTTAAACAACTCCCCATATATCAATGAGTGATACTGTGTATACTATACATGATATTTGGTCAATGCAAGAATTTCTTCTCTGTCATTTGACCTTTCGAACCCAGTGTAAACATGCATACAGAGGACTGTATGTTTTATTTTTGTTTGTGTATTTAGTCTTAATTATTTATAAGAAATAATAATAAAAAATATTTTTGATACTACTGAACAGAGGTTGCATATATATGTTTTTTATATTGCTCAGGTCCATTATTATTTCCATTGTTCCTAAAATTGTGATATTTACATACTAGTTATTTTCCTGATTTAGGAACTTGTGTCAGGGGTACCCCTTCCTTACACATATTGTCTCCACAGCCTGTCTGTGCGGGGTTTGAGCTCTTTTCTCTCTTTACATGGCTTCCTGATGAAGGCACACAGCCGAAACGCGTAGGACACAGATTTCCAAAAGCCATGCCAGAAATGATGGTCCTCTGAATATATTAATATGATTATTTTTGTCTGTATGTTTATAATATCAACTGTATTTTGTTAAACAACTCCCCATATATCAATGAGTGATACTGTGTATACTATACATGATATTTGGTCAATGCAAGAATTTCTTCTCTGTCATTTGACCTTTCGAACCCAGTGTAAACATGCATACAGAGGACTATATGTTTTATTTTTGTTTGTGTATTTAGGGGCCGATTCCGATTCGGGCCGGAAAACGTACCGACCGACTCGGAGCCGGAATAAATACCGACCGACACGTACCAGTGCAGCCCGACCCGCAAAGTACGATGAGAAGCGTGCAAAATACGTCCGACGCGTACGGAACACAAGCTGAACGACCGAACCGCGCGGAAAACAGCCATCCGGCCGGAAAACCACGTGAAACAAACCGACCGACACGCACCAGGAAGAATCCCGAACGAAACGTACCCACGAACTCCTACCCGCAAAGTACGATGCAACACGTGGAAAACACGACCGAGTCGCACGGGGCCCAAGCCGCACGACCGACACGCATACAAAACTGCGAGCCGAAGCAACCCAAAACCCCGCGACCGACGCGTACGCAGCACAGAAAACAGCACAAACACAGCGTGAACGAATCTGAGAGGCTCGCACGAGACAACTGGAGGGTCCGACTCGGTCAGAAGAACGTCTCCTACATGCACAAAAAGAACCAAGGGAAAAAAACACAAAAAAGGCCAAGCAAGCAATTACAAAGCAAATAAATACTGGGTAGGGAAACAGGGAACAAAGACACACCCACAACTCCACCCATATAAAGGACACAAATCCCTACCATGATCCTTTGCAAATTCAAATTACCTGCCAGCACTCAACACCAACAGACAGCAACCACACACACACTCACAGCTCATCCATCACACAAGCCACACACCAGCAGCACCACAACAAATAGCACCCTCACATACACCCAGCAAAACACACACTCACACACCCTCACTTGCACACCAACACACACATCACACACCAGCACCACCCAACACCATGCCCCCAAAGAAGAATCACAAGTTCCTAGATAGTGAATTGGAAGTCCTGGTAGATGAGATCCTCAGGGTAGAGCCACAGCTGTTTGGTACATTGGTCCAACAGACACCCATGTCGCAGAAAACCAAGATGTGGGAGAGGATCGTCGACAGGGTGAACGCACAATCACCATGTTTGCGCACAAAGGTAGACATCCAGAACAGGTGGTATGACGTGCGCAGGAGGGTCAAGGAGCTGTTGAAGAAGGACTACATCGTGAGCCAACACACCGGCAGTGGCCCTCCTGCCAAACCAGTATACCTCAGGCCCTGGGAGGAGAAGGTGCGGGCCATCCTACCACCAGTGAGCGTCTATGGACTAGAAAACATCCCAGAGCCTGGTGAGTACACAACAAATGTACACAATATTGTGCCACAATACACACACATCACTGTCAAGGGAGAGTCAAACCATGCACCCTTAGCAAATACACACCTACCAAAACAGATCATCCCAAAATGTGTATGTCAGCCAGATAAACACAATACATGCCAGCTCATAGTGAAATGTAACTGTGTCATGACATGTACAAACCTAACAACAAATAGAGCTAGGCAGTGGCACAAATCTAACCAACAAACACAGTCAGACATGTAGCCACCACCACAACACCACCTCACAGGGAAGCTCATTGAAAGGAAGGAATACTGTGTATGCTGGGCAAGTCAGTGTAGCCAATAGCATCATGGGAGTCGTAGTCACAGAAATTGCCCACCCTCACAATGTGCACATCAACACCACCATGAACCATGCCCACATCACAGGGAGTGGAAAACAACTGACAAGATGGCTGACACTGGCTACTGCTGTGGGGAGCACAAGGCACTGCTGGGAACTGTGCACCAACCAACAGCAGGACACCACTGACTGACATCCTGAAAGACAACTTGCACTCCCTGCAATGGAAGCACGTTCCATGGTGGGATATCTGGCTGGGTGGGAAGGAGGACTGACAGCACTGACCATAGTCACCAGCAGCTCCACCCACACACCCCCCTAACACAAACTACACACAACTCACCTGGGAGAAAGCATTGCCTCACACACCAATCAAATATCCCACAAAGAACCACAACCCTGGGTCATGCAGTGTGAAGCACAGGGACACACATGGGACTTGTAGCAAAACAAACCCCAGGATAACACTGTCAGCCATCTTGTCAGCACAGGCACACAACCCCACAGGGAAGCAGAGTCAAAAGGAAGGAAGCATGGGCATGCTGGGAAGGGGGTGGAGGCAAAAGCATGATGGGAGTGGTAGTCACAGCCCAACATCCCCCACCCACATGGCCCAGCAAGAACACACCCAAGCATGCACACCTCACAGGGAGTCAAAAGCCACTTCAAAGATGTCTGACACTGGTGCTCTGTTGTGGGGAGCACAAGGCCATGCTGGGAACTGGCCAACAACCAACAGCAGGACACCACTGTCAGCCATCTTGCCATTGCTGTCACACTCACACACAGTGAAGTACACTCAAAAGGAAGGAAGTATGGGCATGCTGGGAAGGGGGTGGAGGCAATAGCATGATGGGAGTGGTAGTCACAGCTCAACATCCCCCCCACATGGCCCAGCAAGCTCACACTGAAGCATGCACACCTCACAGAGAGTGGAAAGCCCCATCAAAGATGTCTGACACTGGTGCTCTGTTGTGGGGAGCACAAGGCCATGCTGGGAACTGGCCAACAACCAACAGCAGGACACCACTGTCAGCCATCTTGCCATTGCTGTCACACCCACACACAGTGAAGTACACTCAAAAGGAAGGAAGTATGGGCATGCTGGGAAGGGGGTGGAGGCAATAGCATGATGGGAGTGGTAGTCACAGATATTGCTCACCCTCACAATGCGCACATCAACACCACCATGAACCATGCCCACATCACAGGGAGTGGAAAACAACTGACAAGATGGCTGACACTGGCTACTGCTGTGGGGAGCACAAGGCCCTGCTGGGAACTGTGCACCAACCAACAGCAGGACACCACTGACTGACATCTTGCCATTGCTGTCACACCCACACACAGTGAAGTACACTCAAAAGGAAGGAAGTATGGGCATGCTGGGAAGGGGGTGGAGGCAATAGCATGATGGGAGTGGTAGTCACAGCTCAACATCCCCCCACATGGCCCAGCAAGCTCACACTGAAGCATGCACACCTCACAGAGAGTGGAAAGCCCCATCAAAGATGTCTGACACTGGTGCTCTGTTGTGGGGAGCACAAGGCCATGCTGGGAACTGGCCAACAACCAACAGCAGGACACCACTGTCAGCCATCTTGCCATTGCTGTCACACCCACACACAGTGAAGTACACTCAAAAGGAAGGAAGTATGGGCATGCTGGGAAGGGGGGTGGAGGCAATAGCATGATGGGAGTGGTAGTCACAGATACTGCTCACCCTCACAATGCGCACATCAACACCACCATGAACCATGCCCACATCACAGGGAGTGGAAAACATCTGACAAGATGGCTGACACTGGCTACTGCTGTGGGGAGCACAAGGCCCTGCTGGGAACTGTGCACCAACCAACAGCAGGATACCACTGACTGACATCCTGAAAGACAACTTGCACTCCCTGCAATGGAAGCACATTCCATGGTGGGATATCTGGCTGGGTGGGAAGGAGGACTCACAGCACTGACCATAGTCACCAGCAGCTCCACCCACACACCCCTAACACAAACTACACACAACTCACCTGGGAGAAAGCATTGCCTCACACACCAATCAAATATCCCACAAAGAACCACAACCCTGGGTCATGCAGTGTGAAGCACAGGGACACACATGGGACTTGTAGCAAAACAAACCCCAGGATAACACTGTCAGCCATCTTGTCAGCACAGGCACACAACCCCACAGGGAAGCAGAGTCAAAGGAAGGAAGCATGGGCATGCTGGGAAGGGGGTGGAGGCAAAAGCATGATGGGAGTGGTAGTCACAGCCCAACATCCCCCACCCACATGGCCCAGCAAGAACACACCCAAGCATGCACACCTCACAGGGAGTCAAAAGCCACTTCAAAGATGTCTGACACTGGTGCTCTGTTGTGGGGAGCACAAGGCCATGCTGGGAACTGGCCAACAACCAACATCAGGACACCACTGTCAGCCATCTTGCCATTGCTGTCACACCCACACACAGTGAAGTACACTCAAAAGGAAGGAAGTATGGGCATGCTGGGAAGGGGGTGGAGTCAATAGCATGATGGGAGTGGTAGTCACAGCTCAACATCCCCCCACATGGCCCAGCAAGCTCACACTGAAGCATGCACACCTCACAGAGAGTGGAAAGCCCCATCAAAGATGTCTGACACTGGTGCTCTGTTGTGGGGAGCACAAGGCCATGCTGGGAACTGGCCAACAACCAACAGCAGGACACCACTGTCAGCCATCTTGCCATTGCTGTCACACCCACACACAGTGAAGTACACTCAAAAGGAAGGAAGTATGGGCATGCTGGGAAGGGGGTGGAGGCAATAGCATGATGGGAGTGGTAGTCACAGATATTGCTCACCCTCACAATGCGCACATCAACACCACCATGAACCATGCCCACATCACAGGGAGTGGAAAACAACTGACAAGATGGCTGACACTGGCTACTGCTGTGGGGAGCACAAGGCCCTGCTGGGAACTGTGCACCAACCAACAGCAGGACACCACTGACTGACATCCTGAAAGACAACTTGCACTCCCTGCAATGGAAGCACGTTCCATGGTGGGATATCTGGCTGGGTGGGAAGGAGGACTCACAGCACTGACCATAGTCACCAGCAGCTCCACCCACACACCCCCTAACACAAACTACACACAACTCACCTGGGAGAAAGCATTGCCTCACACACCAATCAAATATCCCACAAAGAACCACAACCCTGGGTCATGCAGTGTGAAGCACAGGGACACACATGGGACTTGTAGCAAAACAAACCCCAGGATAACACTGTCAGCCATCTTGTCAGCACAGGCACACAACCCCACAGGGAAGCAGAGTCAAAAGGAAGGAAGCATGGGCATGCTGGGAAGGGGGTGGAGGCAAAAGCATGATGGGAGTGGTAGTCACAGCCCAACATCCCCCACCCACATGGCCCAGCAAGAACACACCCAAGCATGCACACCTCACAGGGAGTCAAAAGCCACTTCAAAGATGTCTGACACTGGTGCTCTGTTGTGGGAGCACAAGGCCATGCTGGGAACTGGCCAACAACCAACAGCAGGACACCACTGTCAGCCATCTTGCCATTGCTGTCACACCCACACACAGTGAAGTACACTCAAAAGGAAGGAAGTATGGGCATGCTGGGAAGGGGGTGGAGGCAATAGCATGATGTGAGTGGTAGTCACAGCTCAACATCCCCCCACATGGCCCAGCAAGCTCACACTGAAGCATGCACACCTCACAGAGAGTGGAAAGCCCCATCAAAGATGTCTGACACTGGTGCTCTGTTGTGGGAGCACAAGGCCATGCTGGGAACTGGCCAACAACCAACAGCAGGACACCACTGTCAGCCATCTTGCCATTGCTGTCACACCCACACACAGTGACGTACACTCAAAAGGAAGGAAGTATGGGCATGCTGGGAAGGGGGTGGAGGCAATAGCATGATGGGAGTGGTAGTCACAGATATTGCTCACCCTCACAATGCGCACATCAACACCACCATGAACCATGCCCACATCACAGGGAGTGGAAAACAACTGACAAGATGGCTGACACTGGCTACTGCTGTGGGAGCACAAGGCCCTGCTGGGAACTGTGCACCAACCAACAGCAGGACACCACTGACTGACATCCTGAAAGACAACTTGC